>CM019741.1:9308845-9384346 GCA_009761775.1 Ficus carica | reverse complement strand
TTTGATGGGATTGAACAGAAACTAGCTTTGCTACTTATGAATTTCGACTTCTACCAATAAAAACCATTTGACTCTTCAATATGTTGGTTAATTACTTGATCCACGAATTCAACAAGTAATTGATCAATGGCCTCTACTAGATGCATGTGAATTATGATTGTATATATAACGAATTGTGGTTACACGTATAATCTATATATGATTTTATACCTTACTCCATCATAGTAAAGTTCCTTCAAGGTTTTGTTTTGTTTTTTTGTTTTTTTTTTTCATGGATCTTGAAATGTTTTAACAACGAACTAAAAAAGGTGCGTATCATTTTTTTCCCAACTAAGAAGAGAAATATATACATTTTTTTTTTTGGTTAAGAAAGAGAAACATTTCTTAGCTATAAGCCAGTTGGGATCTTTTTACCATAAGTGCCCATATTAATAGTAAACGCTTTTTTTATTGTTGAATCTTACCATATTCACAGTAAAATAAAAAATATTTAAAAACATACAATTTTCAATATATATATATATATATATCAACTGAAAAACAGAACATGCTAATGTATATTCTTCACATCCGGCCATAAAAACTCGATATTGGCTGAGTTACACATGCTAGACATGTGATTATCCCATCCCACCTACTGGGCCGATCTTGGCAGGTAGGATGAATTGTATTTTCATATTTCCCTCCAACCAAACTAAACTGATTTTTGTGGACAAATAACCCAAGGCTAAATAATATAAATTATAATTAACTGAGAAAGAAAATCTAGTCAATTATTTTTAACAAACAATAGTAATAAGTTCAAGAAAATTATCACTGCAACGTTTGTATATATTTTTTTGGTGGCAACCTTCCACAAAGAGTGTGGCAGGGCCTAAAAAATTGGCCACAAAAAGCGTTCTACATGACTGTAATTTTATTTTATTTTCATTTTTCCCGGTATTGATTAATGAGATCTTTCATGTCAGAGTTACGTTAGAAATTGTTGTTTAATATTTATTTTTCAAATAAAATATGTCCCAACAAATTTATACAGTACAGTAAAGTATTTCCGTATATGAAAGTACCTCGGCCGAAAAGGCCAAAAAAAAATAAAAAAATCTGTTTGTTGTCTTCGATTTTTAGATTTAGTCACGATTCAATCAATAGTTAATTTCTCTAATCACATATTTCTGAGGTTGATCTTGTCAACTAATCTGATCTTCTTGTCAGAAGCTGCCTGTAACATAATTTAAATATTTTGTTCAGAAAAATAAAAACATTTCTACAGTGAAAACTAAAATTTCGTATTTTATATTATCGACAGAAATTATTATTTTTAATTATTAGATTAATTTTTAACAGTTTGATTTTTGATTGAAATAATTTTATGTCATGTATTGTAAATTTTAACATAAATATTCATAAATCAGAGCATAAAAAAATTATACTTTTCATCCTTTCCCTTTTATATAACATTTACTTTTAGCTTCCCTTTGTGTGAGAGAGAGAGAGAGAGAGAGAGAGAGAGGCTATTGACGCGTTTGCCATAAAATTTATCGTTTAATTTATTTTATTAATGTTTCTTCATGGTTGTATATTTGGATTTAGACACAAACTTAACATAACAAAGCAAGGATTAAGATCATTATAATGAATTACAAGCAAACCAATTTCTTTCGTTTCCAGTTTCTTCATAGTAGGAAAAGTAATATCTCGATTTAGGCATAACCTTGACAAGTTTGCTTCTAATCTACGAAGATCATCTTAACAATAATTTTGTATTTGAAAAATATTCGAGACAAAAAATCTAATATCAACGAGTTGTATTTTTTAATTGATAGAACTGCACCTATCAAGAAAAAATGACAATTCATTACCAGTTAAATTAATACTAAATAATTAAGATTAAAATTGGTATTCTCCATGTTATCAATTATTTATTTATCTATTTTCGAACAATTAGCAGTCTCACAACGAACTTACTAGGCCTTCAACATCAGATAACGAAACGACAAAGATTGGTTACTGTGTAGTTTCGATAGGTTTGTCAGTTTGGATTATATACCATCAAAACGGCAGTTTGCTCAAAGGCAGTCAAATGAATTTTATTTACAGAAAATGCTCAAACCATTAATGAATGTCATAGGGGAATCATACGAGTTCTCTTTGCAGAATATGCTCAAACTACAAACTACGACCACATACCACACACACCTATATATATATATGTATATATGTAATATAAGAAGGGGGTTCCTATATGCCACCCATCACATTAATTTGTGTTATAGTGTATCAATCCGATTATTCAAATATAATTTGTTTTTTTAATGATACTTGACTTTTATAAATATCTGAAGAGTTTCATATAATTAATAAATACAGCATGACATACCGTATCATATACGAGATATTTTCTATGTATATATATATATAAGCTTCTAAATTATATTACCGTTACTGAAACAAGAAAGCTAATTAAGACAAAAAAATGAAATAAAAACAAGAACTCTCGTACAAATTCTTTGACATAATTAGCATTTATTTAATGTAGTAAAAACAAGTACAGTCACTACCGTAGTCTAATTTGGCCTTGTCTGATTAATCTGAGACTGATGGTCTAACTAAAATAAGAAGCAGATTAGTTTTTGTTTCAGTCTATAAGATTCCATTTAGTAGCATTCACCACTGTCCAAGTTTATTCCCTTTTTCCCATTTTTGTCTTCTCCAACTTTCTAAATAAGACTGAAAAAGGAAAAGTCAGGTGTTTAACCTTATTCACGAGTCTGCCCTCCAAAATGACCCAAGAAATAGAACCTTTACCGAATAATTATATATATATATTTTATATAAGGATTGTGAGATCTCTTATTCTTATTTATTATATAAAGAAAAAAATACTCCCAAATTTTAAATTTGAGATCTCCTATCGTAATTTCTCTCTTTTCACTTACTGAACAACTAGTCTCAGCGGGATCAATTTTGAACCATTTTTTTTGCATATTAGTCATTTTTTTATTTTCTTTTCGGACCATTGTTTTTCATTTTAGTCCTTTTTTTTTTTTTTTTTACTTTTCTTTTGGACCTTTTATTTTCATTTTACTTATATATTTATTTTTTGGTCTTCCGTTTTCTCCTAGATTTTTTTTTTTCATTTTAATCATTTTTTTGTTTTTCTTGCCCAACTTTTTTTTCGTATTGATAATTTCTTTCATTTTAGTCCTTAGTTTTTTTTTTTTTCGTGCCTTTTTCTTGGGTCTTTTTGTATTTTTTTTACTTATTATTTTAATTTTTCCCTACTTAATTATATTTTCTCAAATTTGTTCCACATGTGCATAGCACATGCTTTACACTAGTATATACATATATATGGAGCTCGAATGACTTAGTTTTTTTTTTTTTTTTGCTCGGAAAATGACTTAGGTTTATAAAAGATCTGAGCCATTAATATATATATATATATATATATAAGCTTTTATAAGTAGGCTAATATAGAAGAAACATAACAGAGAAAGGAGAGACAAAATCAAGAAAATAGTAGAATCAGTGAGAGATAGAAATAGAACCAAGCACGAGAACTAAAGAGACGGAAACTAGAAACTAAATATTAATTAGTCAACTCATTATAAAAATTACAATCATTAAAAAAGTTATAAAGATATCAACTAACAAAAATATAAACTTAACTTGATTTTAAATAATCTAAATCATCCTAATAGATAACGTAAGTCTTAATTCAAAATTAATTAACAAATTAAAGAAAGTATATAAGTATACAATTTTGAATTCAAATATTATAATAATCTTTTATCTTCATCAGATTAATTCGAGAAAAATAAAACTCCAATACAGAAAATTAAACAAATGATTTTCACAAGGTTTTTCATCATAAATCCAGAAGTATCATTGCCTAAGGAAAAGAGAATCCATAACGTACCATTGGCTGTTGAAGTCATCCATCAAATAATACAATAATTAATAAAACAAATCAAAGTTAGTATCACTTTTAACAATAACCACATGATATTTAATGTTTGCATAGGCTATATATGGGTAAGCGAAATAAGAAAGCGTCTAGATTTAGAGGTCTTAATTTTCCGCCTCTTCTGCTATACTTCTTTATTTTACATGTCATCTAAATTAAAAACTGTTTAAGTATTCATTAGATGTCAAAATCTAATTGACGGGACGAATAATAAGACAACATATCTGAAAATCGTATTTGTAAAATAAGATGCTTATAATCCTATGAACACGATGGATCTAGTAACACGCAATACGTTGCAAGGTGGGGTATCAGATTTTCTGTAATATTTTAGAGGGTAGAACAAATTTTGCTGTTATTTTAAGCATCAATCCAATTATAATATTAATAATCATGATTATATGGCTAATTTTCAGTTTGTGGGTGATTTGGTTTTTATTTTTTTGGGATTGACGCAACCTCACTTGGATTGCTTGTATCCCCCACGTTAGTGGCAGATTATAAAATTCGGAAATGTTATTATTTTTAAACTATGATAATATGCTTATAATAGTAATAGTGAATAATATTTAATCAGCTATGGACCGACCAATCTTGTCCGGATCCGCAGGGATTTGTACATCGAGGACTGTAAATGATGATTATCCAACTTTATATTTGCTTTTTTTTTTTTTTTTTTTCAATGGAGAGTTATAAAGAAAGTCATAAATATTAAAAAAACCGGGTTTAAACGTGACAGCAATTAATATTTTTTTTGGGTACGAATTTAAGATTAGAGGATTTAAATTTTATATTTAAGATTATGTTACAACTAGAACTGCAAATAGTAATTTGGTGTGTTATTTGATGTCGATATTTGCAACCTGGGACATTAATGAAAATTCATGCATTGCAAACTTTTATGAGTCCAAATTTAAATCTAAAATTTCTTTGTGTATCTAATAATGTATGATTTTCCTGAATAAAGGGGAAATTCGTGCATTATTAGCGAGTCCTAAATTTTTAACTTTGTGTAATTTTGGTTTTAAAATTTTTTTTCATAGCTAGAATGTCTCTAACTTTTAAAATATTGTTACAATACTCATTTCCGTTATTTTTTACGTAATCTATTAGAAATTTAGTCAAAAAGTGGTGTTAATTACGGATTCTATCCAAAATTAACAGAAATGACTACTGTAGCAATGTTTTTAATAGTTTATAATCATTTAGTTTCGAAAAAAAAAAGAACAGGGAATGCGCTTAGACTATTAAAAATATTGTTACAACAATCTTTTATATTAATTTTAAACAAAATATGTTAGTAATTTAGTCAAAAAAGTAATGTTAACTAATGGATTTATTAAAAATAACATGAGGACTTTATAACAGCATTTAAAGTTTAGGGACATTCCAGCTTTAAAAAAAAATCAAGAATCAAAGTTGCACGAAGTTAAAAGTTTAGGAATAACTTGCCCTTATAAAATTGGTAGAAGAAAAGTTAATGCCTACATGATATGGATTCCTTATTACAAGCTCTCCTTATAATCTGTACAGATGAAACTTGCAAGAGACAAGGTACAAATAAAGGACAAACACCACTTGCCAAACATACGAGTTACAAAACAAACATGTCTTGTACTAAACTAAACCACTAATTAATTAGTATGAAGAATAAAAAAACTTTGACCTAAATTTCTTTCAATTTGAAGCGTTTTTAAGGATAATTATGGCATAATGCTTTAGGTCTGCAATGGTGCCAAGGAATAAGAAAATAAAAAAATCTGTTAATTTATTACTAACAATTAATAGTACCGTCACCCATGCTGTTATTGCTCACCTCATCAACATTATAATTCATTTAAATAAGGATAAACTTTATTTTTTAATCCTAAACTATAAGTCCAATTTGATTTTAGTCTCAAAACCAATCATCGAATTAGTAATATTTTGTCCTAAATAGTATTTTCCTCTAAAACACTGTTAAAATTAGACTATATATAATTGTCTTGACAAAGTTTAATTCATCATCTTCACGTTCTAGATTTCAAGTTTAGAAGGAGTAAATTTTAAAACATATGTGCTCTGATATTATAATGACAAAATTAATCTTGATTGGAATTCACTTGATCTTCACGTGATAATTACAATTCAGTTTTTAACAATTTTAGAAAGAAGGACTAATATCAGATAATTAATAATTTGAGAATTAATTCTGAGATGTTTTAAAATTAATAGACAAATTGGGTTAACCCTTCAAATAATGATTCTAAATTGAATGCTAGCAAATATGTACAAGAATATGCAAAATCTCCAACCTCCTACAGCTAGAAGTAGATCAGCCACCCAAAAAAAAAGTGAAAGAAAAGAGAAACAAACTATAGTCAACATTCGAAAATTATATTAAAAAAATATAAGCAATATCAGGGGCTTCCGCGAGCCTTCAGCTCCGCAACTCACACCTAATGGCCGGGGCCACCAATATGTGAGCTGTGGAGCTGAGCTTTTTGTTAATCTTATCATAATTAAGAGAAAATTAATAGTAATATCTATGTGCGTCGCTTTGTTATCAAAAGGGTAAGGAAAATGAGGCGAAAATTGCATTTTCAACAGATTATTTACTTACTGAAAAAAAAAAGAAAAGAAAAACCATAATGAGGCTGAATTAAGTAAGCTCTAACATATACGAGATGGATTTGGCTCGTGATCGTTAGGCAAAGGAATCCTATATCATGATCTAAATCTCTAATTATGACTTGGAGAAACAAAATGTTCAAAAAATTATAATAATAATAATAATATTAAAACAAAAATAAAAGTTGGCAATAACTTTGTCCTTCTAGAAGCTTAACAAGAAAGCCAATTAACAATGCAATTTTGGGTCAGGTATTCCACCTAAAAATATTGTACTTCCAATTTCTACACATTTCATCTCTATTTTTGAAAAATATAAATAAACAAATAAATATATATATATATATATATATTAAGTCTCATAATATATTTATGTTGGGTGTAGCCCGTGATCTTAGTTGTTGTGTGAGGAAATGCAATAACATTATTGAAGTCACATTAAATAAAACCACCTTAGATGAAAACACAATGTCTCTTCAATTTCGCTGCAATCAAAAACAATGTCGTTCAATAATTAATACTGAAATCCACGTTGAAACATACATTGCATTTCAAGACAAAAAGATCTTTCTGAAGATTTTGGTGGCATGTTTCGATGGGTTGACCCTCAACCCTTGGAGCTATTAATATAAAAACAACCCGAACCAGCTAAACTTTGACCTTAGTGCCACATATGTAGTTGACATGACAAAAAGGAAACCTTTTTTTTTTTTTTTGAATTTTATTTTATTAATTATATTTATGTATATATAAATAATATAATTGAACTATTGCTTTGAGCTGATGAAAAAGAGGATTCTCAAATAGGTGAAAGCTTATATTGAGTGCTAATAGGGAATATTTTTGATCCATTTAAACGATACGTTTGATATTGTAAATTTGCTTGATTATGGTTATGAATTTAGCTTGAAAATGAATATTTCTTGAAAACATGAAACTTGGATTAAATATGAGTATTCTTGTGACCTTAAGTGACTGCCAAGAAATTAAAGGGCCATGGATTAAAACAAGCAAAAATAAAGAGGTTAATGATCTCGTGGCCTTTGAGTGACTGCCAAGAAATTAATTAACTAATTAATTAAGAACCACCCTTTTTTTTTTTTGGCTAAGAATAATTAAGAACCATTAGGGTAACACCTCACGGGCCCTCAAAACAAATGTAACCTGCGGGGAAATTATCTTGGAAGAGAAGCATTTTTCGTTATTTTAATTGTTCCCTCTTATCAGTTGTATATAAAAAGAGTATTTTTGTTATTTCTTATTTCCATTATTGCTTAGGCATGATTACATGATTAATTGCATAATCTGCATCGAAATCAATGAGTTAAATTTACCTAAATCAATATATCTAAAACACATTAAATGTTTGAGGTAATTTCTTTTAATAATAGTATATATATTATTGTAGCATCCTCTGCAGTTTAACTATTTACACAAATCCATTATTGTGTTCTTTTACCTATATTTGTAAATCTTTGACTAGCAATAAAAGGGAGGAAAGTGAAAAAGTGGCTAATTTAATGTTTAAGATTACATTAGTTGGGTTTGCATGTGCCTAGCAACTAAATCCCATGATTCGGTTCGGTGTTCATGAAATATAACAAAAATCTAATATATCTATTACGAAATAGATGTTTCCCTGATAAAAAAATGTTTTTATGTAATAATAATAATAAAAAAAAATAATAATAATACTTGCAAGGAAAACATGATTTTCTACTGGCTGCTGAATTGTGTTTAATTATAGCATTAATTAAGAATTAGATTTATTTTGAAATGAAAGTTCATTAGCTTTCTTATATAATACTCGGTTTTTGAGTAAATTTATATATATATATATATATATATATATAATCTTGGTCTTGGAAACAGTGTGTCGTGTGATGCAAATAAATTTCGGGATACAGGTTATACTATTACTTCATTTATTTATTTATATTTTTCGTTTTTCTCTTGCTGGACGGAATCTTTCCTTTTATCTGCTGAGATCAATTATTTGAATTAAAATATATTATTAGGTCGGAGATGCTTGCAAACCTCATCATTTTGGGTTTATTTGGACAGCTCAAAATAAAAAGGGGCAGCTATTTTTTAATTTTTTTAATGAGAGAGGAATGAAAGGTATAGTATCACATGAAAAAATAAAAAATAAAAAACTAAATTTTTACCTCATGTTTTCTTACTAAATATGATGGAAATGTAATTTAATTATGAACTTCAATTTAACTATGAGAATATAACATGTACTTCCACCAAAAAAAAAAAAAAAAAAAAAAAAAGAGGAAAGAAAAAGATCATTATTTATCCCTCTCACTATTCAATATAAGTAAAAATGTTTTCTTTTAAACTTAACATAAATTATTCGTTGACAAATTTACTTAAATTCTACAGTACTTTATTAATTTCACTTTTTTAATTTTTAAATTTGAATATTTTCTCAAAGTTCCAATAATTTTGAGGAACCGCCCTTTTCTTACGTCCAAGTTCCAAGTTCCAAGCTATTTCCTTCGAATTCAGCCAACCAAAAAAAAAAAAAAAACACTATTTCCTATGGTGCATGACTGTAGGTAAATCAACTGTCAGAAGATACGAAGTTGACCCTACAGACCACGTATATATATATATATATTATTGTACACACACACGTCTGTCATATGTGTGTGTATATATAAGTTCCCACACCTCATACCCAGCTCTGAAGTCCAAACTCCATCGTTCCTTCCACAGAAGGATCAAGAAAACGACATCACTAGTCTTTAACCAAAAAAAAAAAAAAAACGGTTCACAATCTCAGTCGTTTCGCATAGAAGTCCGTGCATTCGATTCTGTTCCACTGGCATTGAAAAGCTGAAGTGACTGTACTACTGGTGTATACACATATATAGTTTACATATATATAAAACTATATATATGGAGAGTGGCGAGATATACAGAACGAGTAGTTGGCGTCTGGGGAGCTCCAGCATCTGGAGGAACAGCGGCGTGGAAGTGTTCTCGAAGTCGTCTCATGAAAACGACGAGGACGACGAGGAGTCTCTGAAATGGGCCGCCATTGAGAGACTTCCTACTTATCTGCGAGTCAGGAGAGGAATTCTCACCGAAGAACAAGGCAAAGCCAGAGAGATTGAGATAAAAAATCTTGGCCTTCTCGAGCGGAGGAACGTGCTCGAGAGGCTCGTCAAGATCGCCGACAAGGATAACGAGAAGTTCTTGTTGAAGCTCAAGAGCAGAATCGATAGGTGATTTTATTTTATTTTATTTGTTTGATGTACTTGTTGTTTGTGATGAACTTGGTGTTGAATATTTTTATGATTTTTTGTTTTAATTTAGAGTTGGAATTGATATTCCGACGATTGAAGTGCGGTTCGAGCATTTGAACGTTGAAGCGGAAGCGTATGTAGGAGGCAGGGCATTGCCTACAATGTTTAATTTTCAATGAATATGTTGGAGGTAATAAAATAATTCATGTCCTGTGGTAGCTAGAATGTTGTCACGTATTATGTTGTTTTTACTTCTAATTTATGTTTTTATTTTTATTTTTTAATCCGTAGGGGTTCTTGAATTTTCTTCACATTCTTCCTAGTCGGAAAAAACCATTGCCAATTCTTCATGATGTTAGTGGAATTATTAAGCCAGAAGGTAAGTAGAAAAAGAAAAAATAGTAAAAATAAAAATTTTCATTACATTATAATCTCTCCAAACAGTCCATTTTTCATGTTTCCGATCTTCTCGGCAGAATGACATTGCTTTTAGGCCCTCCAAGCTCCGGAAAAACCACGCTACTATTGGCTTTAGCAGGAAAACTTGACAAAGATCTCAAAGTAAGGATAGAGATTTCATCCTCTGTCTTCAAAAAAAAAAAAAACTTCACTTTTAGTTTTCTTACACGAAAGCTTACCGTAAATTGCAGTTCTCGGGGAGAGTAACCTACAATGGACATGGAATGGAGGAGTTTGTACCGGAAAGAACATCAGCCTACATTAGCCAGCATGATCTGCACATAGGAGAAATGACAGTTAGGGAAACACTGGCTTTCTCAGCAAGGTGTCAAGGGATCGGACCGCGTTACGGTCAGTTAAAAACGCCTCCAAAATTCGTCAAACTTGAATTTGAACTAAGTTTGAGTGTGCAAAATTATTATTATTTTTTCCAGAAATGTTGGCAGAGTTATCAAGGAGAGAGAAGGCTGCGAATATCATGCCTGATCCTGATCTTGACATATATATGAAGGTAAAAAAAAAAAAAAAAAAAAAAAGAAACCTTTTAATGTCTGAAACCATGTTTATAACAAAGAGACTG
The DNA here is from genome assembly GCA_009761775.1 of Ficus carica. Classification (NCBI taxonomy): domain Eukaryota; kingdom Viridiplantae; phylum Streptophyta; class Magnoliopsida; order Rosales; family Moraceae; genus Ficus; species Ficus carica. The sequence continues at coordinate 9,373,470 of CM019741.1, read as the reverse complement.
TATCTTAAATTTTGTAGGCAACAGCACTAGAAGGACAAGAGACAAATGTGGTTACTGATTACATATTAAAGGTACAAACTTTTGATTCACTTAAGTTGATTTTTGGTTTAAAATGATTAAAAAAAAAAAAAATTCTGACCAAATTTTTGTTCTTTTGGGCAGATTTTGGGACTTGAAGTTTGTGCTGACACTATGGTTGGGGATGAAATGGTAAGAGGTATCTCTGGTGGGCAGAAAAGAGAGTGACAACAGGTGAACTCACAATAACAATTTGTTTTTTTGCTTTTTATTTTTATTTTATTATAACTATATTAGGCAATTTTGATTCTTTGGGAACTCTGAAATGGTTGATGGATGGAAATTCTCTGTGGTTATGTAGGAGAGATGCTGGTAGGACCGGCGAGAGCACTTTTTATGGATGAGATATCGACTGGTTTGGATAGTTCAACGACGTTTCAGATTGTGAATTCCCTCAGACAGTCGATTCACATTCTTAACGGAACCGCTCTAATCTCTCTTCTCCAGCCGGCTCCAGAGACTTATGACCTGTTTGATGACATAATTCTCCTCTCAGATGGGCAAATTGTGTACCAAGGACCCCGAGAAAACGTGCTCGAATTCTTTGAGTTTATGGGATTCAAATGTCCGGAGAGGAAAGGCGTAGCCGACTTCTTGCAAGAAGTAATGACTCAACCCTCCCTCTTATCATCTCATCTTGTTCCATTCTTCAGCGAGATAGGACTTAAAAAAATAGTTCTAACTTATTCGTATGCATTGGCCTTCACAGGTGACATCAAGAAAGGATCAAGAGCAGTACTGGGCAAAGAAAGATAAGCCCTACAGATTCTTCACCGCCATGGAATTTGCAGAAGCGTTTCAGTCATTTCACATTGGTCGAAAGATCGGCGATGAGCTTGCTACGCCGTTCGACAAGTCCAAAGCTCACCCTGCAGCTTTGACAACTAAAAAGTATGGTGTCAGCAAGAAGGAACTGTTCAAGGCTTGTGTTTCAAGAGAATGGTTACTCATGAAGAGGAATTCTTTTGTCTACATTTTCAAGATGACCCAAGTAAGATGTACTCAAAAGCATCACAATTTAATTCAAATGAATCAATATATATATATATATATATATATATATGTTGAAGCTAATTATTGTTTACATGTGTTCTTCAGCTAACTATGATGGCACTGATCGGTATGACATTGTTCTTTCGTACGGAGATGCGGCGAGACACGGTGATCGACGGAGGGGTTTATCTGGGTGCTTTGTTCTTCATTTTGGTGGTCATAATGTTCAATGGATTCTCGGAGCTTGCCATGACTATCATGAAGCTTCCTGTGTTTTTCAAGCAAAGGGACCTTCTTTTCTACCCTGCTTGGGCCTACTCTCTACCGACATGGATCCTTAAGATCCCTATTACCTTCGTCGAAGTCGCCATTTGGGTGGTCCTCACTTACTATGTCATAGGTTTTGATCCATACATTGAAAGGTGAACGAATATCAAGGAGAAATTACAAAGAAAAAAGAAAAAAAAAAATTGACTTCCTTGTGTTTTTATTTTGAGATTCATTTCGTTATAGGGTCACTGAATCTAATCAGAACCTTCGGTTTTTGCAGGTTCTTCAAACAGTTCTTTCTTCTGCTATGTATTAACCAGATGGCATCGGGGCTTTTCCGGTTTATGGGGGCATTAGGAAGGAACATAATCGTTGCAAACACTTTCGGATCTTTTGCTTTACTTGCTGTTCTTGTCATGGGTGGATTTGTCTTAACAAAAGGTGGATCAGCTTTGTAATTTGTTATAACTAATCAAAATTTTTGAATTTCTATCTTGGTATGAATTTTTTGTGATAATTTTTTTTTTTACCTTTTTCAGATGATGTGAAAAATGGTGGATATGGGGCTATTGGGTCTCACCAATGATGTATGGACAGAATGCCATTGCTGTCAATGAATTTCTTGGAAAAAATTGGGCAAACGTAAGCACATTTCCTTGAATTGCAAACAAAGAACCAAAAAAAAAAAAAAAAAAAAAAAGAATGGGGAAATGTGAATGATATTGGCAATAAGTATAAGCTAATTTGTGTTGTGGAAATTATTTGCCATAGATTCCTTCTAACTCCACAGAAACACTGGGAGTAATGCTATTAAAGAGTCGCGGGCTTTTCCCCGAGGCACGTTGGTACTGGATTGGAGTAGGAGTCACAATTGGATACATTTTACTCTTCAATTTTCTTTTCACCTTGGCTTTGAAATATCTTAACCGTAAGTGATGTTCTGTTATTATTTTTCGTGTTTTCTTTTTTGAAGCAACGGAGTGTTCTTCTAATGAGTATGAATGAACAAAATTGTATGCAGCATTTGGGAAGCATCAGGCAATAATATCTAAAGAGGCCTACGCTTTGAAACATGCAAACAGAACTGGAGAGTCCATTGAGCTGTCATCTAGAGGAAGGAGCTCAATTGGTAGGATATAACGCTTCCGAGTTTATATGCTTCCCTTCTTCTACTCTGTGAAGTTATGATTTACTCTATTGTTGTTTCGACAATGAAGAACGAGGAAATGGAAGCCGAAGGAGTATATCATCCAGGACATTGTCCTTCCGAGTAGGTAGCATCAATGAAGCTAATCCGAACATGAAGCGCGGAATGGTTCTTCCGTTTGAGTCACTTTCAATCACTTTTGACGAAATCAGATATGCCGTTGACATGCCACGGGTATACTATGGTTTTTAAAAGAAGTGTAATAGCTAATAAGCACAGTAATGCTTGAATTAATTACTTGTTACAATGTCTTAAAATTCTATGCAGGAAATGAAAGTTCAAGGCATTCTTGAGGATAGGCTAGAGCTTCTGAAGGGGGTGAGCGGTTCTTTTAGGCCTGGAGTCCTAACAGCTCTAATGGGTGTTAGTGGTGCTGGGAAGACTACTCTCATGGACGTGTTGGCGGGAAGGAAAACTGGTGGATACATTGAAGGAAGCATCACCATATCTGGATACCCTAAAAAGCAAGAAACATTTGCTCGGATTGCTGGTTATTGTGAGCAAAATGATATCCACTCTCCTCATGTCACAGTCTACGAGTCCTTGGTTTATTCTGCGTGGCTGCGATTACCCCAAGATGTTGATTCTACAACCAGAAAGGTTTTCATCAGACTAAGGATATAGTGATACATATCGTAACTCTTCCAATGGGTTTTTAATATCAACTGATATGACAAGTGGGTCGCCATTCCTAATAAGTCACTTGCCATGTCAGTTGGTATTAAAAGTAGGTATAAGAGTTGGGATTTGTAGTATTACTGGCCTCCTTATCTTCTTTTCCATGTTTAAGCTTTTCAAGTTGTTTAATTTGAATGTATCTGAAAGTCTGCTTGATGTGGTTTTTAAAGATGTTCATTGAGGAAGTCATGGAGCTTGTGGAGTTGACTCCAATAAGGGAATCGCTTGTTGGATTGCCTGGCGTGAATGGCCTCTCGACCGAGCAGCGCAAGAGGCTGACAATCGCGGTTGAGCTTGTTGCTAACCCGTCAATCATTTTCATGGACGAGCCAACATCTGGCCTTGATGCCAGAGCAGCAGCCATTGTGATGAGGACTGTAAGAAACACGGTTGACACAGGAAGAACCGTTGTCTGTACTATTCACCAGCCAAGCATAGACATATTTGAGGCCTTTGATGAGGTTATAAAAAATGTTCCAATTTGAACTTGTTTAAAAAAAAAAAAAGAAAAAAAGAAAAAAAACCAAATTTACAATGGACTAAAAGTTTTAGTGTTGAATATTGCAGCTGTTTCTTCTGAAGAGAGGAGGGGAAGAAATATACGTGGGTCCTCTAGGCCGACATTCTTCGCAATTGATCAAGTACTTTGAGGTTAGGCTGATAAAACACGTCATGTATGCTACAAAATTTGGCTTCTTACCTGTTGATGTACACACTTATGGGACTTTTTGTTTGATCTCAGGACATTGAGGGAGTTCCTAAAATTAAGGATGGCTACAACCCCGCGACGTGGATGTTGGAGGTTACTTCAGCAGGGCAAGAAGAAGCTCTAGGTGTCAACTTCACCGACATGTACAGAGAATCAGAACTATACAGGTAAAACTCGCCTTTGAGTTTCAGCATCCTTAGAAGTTCGACGAATTCATTTATAGAAGGAGTAATGGAAACAACTAACGATAATTGCACAAATATCCAATGGTTTGCTCAGGAGAAATAAGGACTTGATCAATGAACTAAGCATCCCTCAACCGGGCTCAAAAGACTTGTACTTCCCGACCCAATACTCGCAGTCTTTCTTCACCCAGTGCATGGCATGCCTATGGAAACAAAACCTGTCCTACTGGCGAAACCCGCCTTACACTGCAGTTAGGCTCTTGTTCACAACCTTTATAGCTCTCATGTTCGGGACTATCTTCTGGAATCTCGGCACCAAAAGGTACAATTAATGGAATGAAAATCCAACAACAAAGTCTTGGTCATTATAGGGTCTTTCGTTTTGAACTTCCAATTTCTTGGAAATGCAGGAGAAGGCCACAAGATGTAATGAATGCAATGGGTTCTATGTATGCTGCTGTTCTGTTCATTGGAGTGCAAAATGGTTCATCAGTGCAGCCAGTTGTGGCTATTGAGAGAACAGTCTTTTACAGAGAAAGAGCAGCTGGAATGTACTCGGCTATGCCTTATGCCTTCGGACAGGTAACATAATCTACTATTCAACACGTTTATCGTATCAAAATCACATCAAAATCATATGACACACAATACAAAATCATATCCAGCCTCACCTCACATGTATGTGAATATTATCTTGGAGCGTTGTGTGGCAGGATATCACTACCTACGAGTAGAGCACGTTTACTCAAAATCACATCAGAATGAAAAAATCTGTAGAACTGACAAATTCTGATACAAATATCCCGGTTTTCTAACGTACGTGGGAATTTATCTGATGGAATTAAATGGTTTGGCAGGTTGTGATTGAGCTGCCGTACATTTTTGTACAGACCGTCATCTATGGAGTGATAGTATATGCCATGATTGGATTTGATTGGACAATGAGCAAGTTGTTTTGGTACCTTTTCTACATGTACTTCACCTTCTTATACTTCACTTTCTATGGGATGATGACTGTGGCCGTTACGCCTGACCACAATATCGCCGCCATCGTCTCCTCCGCTTTCTACTCAATTTGGAACCTTTTCTCTGGCTTCATCATTCCCAGAACAGTAAGTTTCTTAAGTTTCTATCTGCTTGTCTATTTACCATTTCATGATTCTTCTTAAACTTTAAAATTAAGAGCATAAGTCTCTTATTCTCATTTGAAAGCATAGGATCCGTGGGAAAATGACCTTTTAAAATTTTTTTTTTTTTCAATAAATGTCTCATGTTTTGTTAAATTAAGAAAATGATGTTTTTCTTATAAATAGTCTGTTAGTGATTGACCACTTGTGTCATTGAACTTTACTGATTAACCAATATCAATATATATTTAATGATTGTTAATCAATGATTTAATTATACGGTCAGTCACTATTGACCAGTGCATGCCATTTAAATAATCAGATATGAAAGTAACATAAAAGCAAATAATTAATTACGTAAGTGTTATTTATTAAATCCTTTTTCTTAATCGGTTCTTGTCCAAGAAGTAACAGAAAAAGTCATAATTTCAAAGTTTATGGACTCAAACGTCATTGATGAGGTAGTTTGGGAACTAATCACTAAAATAATCTTAGATGTTTACGAAATAATACAGATAATTAAAAAAATTTGGGTGATTTGTATAATTGTCCCTCAAAAATCACTATCTCTAAATTATTGCCTTAACTATAATATTTTTGAGTTTTTTTTTTTGGGTCACCATCAATTAGACAAGTATGTAACGTCAATAAACAAATGTTGAGAAATGGCAAAAAAACATAAAGATGTCTATTTGAGAGGTTGTTTTTACGATTTTCTCTAAAGATTTTGGTGGGTTGTGAACAGCGAATGCCGGTGTGGTGGAGATGGTACTATTGGGCGTGCCCGGTCTCATGGACCTTGTACGGATTGGTTGCTTCTCAATTTGGAGACGTCAAAGAGACATTTGAGAATAGTAACGAGACTGTGGAACATTTTGTGAGAAGTTATTTTGGTTTCAAAAGTGAATTTGTGGGTGTTGTTGCCGTCGTGCTTGTTGGGTTTTCAGTGCTCTTTGGATTCACCTTTGCTTTCTCTATCAAGGTGTTTAACTTCCAAAAGAGATAAAAAAAAAAAAAAAGAAAAAAAAAAAAAAGAATAAGAAAGAGAATATTTATACATGTAAATAAAATACATAACACTCAGATTTTTGTCCTCATTTTGCTGTAATTTCAATGTACTATATATATAGCTATGAATTAATATTGTATACACAAGTTAGGGTCATTAACTATTTGTGAAAACCTAGCCTCGTGTAAGAGGAGTTCAACATAAAATTTTGTGTTACTATTGTAATTTTAAGTACATATTCTTTTTCTTAATTGTTACAAAAAAAAAAAAAAAAGGATTATTATGTCCTCTCCCATTCCTTTCCTTAATTTATAATTTTGGAAATTCTACTATCTATCAATGAGACGAAAAGGACTTGATTCTTTTCTTAATTTTAAATATTTACTCATTACATGATACATTAGAACATGTATAAATCTCGTCACTGATTGCATAGGCAAAAATTGGGAAGAAAAGATCATTGATTGGTATGTGAAAAAGAAATAATGGAATAACGCAAACATAACTGATGAGAAAATTGCTTTTTTTTTCTCATCTTGTTAAATAATTTATTTTTCTTCGCAATCAAAGCGCCCCGCGGCTTTTGATAATCTCTTTATAATTAAGAGAAAAACTAAATTAATATAGATATATATATATATGTGTGTGTGTGTGTGTGTGTGTGTGTGTGTGTGTGTGTGTGTGTGTCACTTTGTTGCCAAAAAGATAAGGAAGATCAGGTGAAAATTACATTTGTCAACGGAATATTTAATTATTGAAATAAAACAAAATTAGGTTAAATTAAGTAAGCTCTAACGTCTATGAAATAGAACTGGCTCGTGGTTGTTAGGCAAAGGAATCCGTATATTTTATGATCAAAATCTCTAATTATGATTTGGAGAGACCAAAATGTTCAAAAAAATAATAATAATAAGAAAAGTTTCTAGAAGCTTAACAAGAAAACCAATTAGCATCCCCTCCAAAAAAAAAAAAAAAAAAAAAAGAAAAACCCAATTAACAATGCAAGATTATTCTTTCTTTTTTTTCATTAATACCCCCCCCCCCCCCCCCCCCCCCCCCCCCCCCCCCCCCCCCCCCCTCTTCTTCCGAACTTACAAACAAATTTGGGTCAATTACATAAAAATATTGTATGCCAATTTCTTCTCTATTTTTTTTATTAGAATAAGAATGAACAATAGTTGGGTGACATAAAGTTCTCATTATATATATATATATATTTGGGTGTAACCCGTGAATAATGATCTTAGTTGTTTTGATAAAGAATCATGATCTTAGTTGTTGCGTGAGGGATATTCAATGATATTATTATAGAAGCCAAATTAAATTAAACCAACTTTTAGATTAAAAAACATTGTCTTCATGATTTTCGCTCCAATCAAAGAACAATGTTGTTTAATAATTAATTAAAACTGAGATCCACGCGAAACATGCTTTTGCATTTCAAGACAAGTTTAATGATCTTTTTGAAGATTTTTGCAAGCCTCGATGGAATAACCTCAACCCTTGCCGATCTGTCATACAAAAACAGCCGGAACTAGCTACACCTTTGACCTTACAAGTGGCATATGTACGCTTGAGTTTTGGTACACCGGTTGGAGTTGAGTTTTTTTTATTGTAGTAGTTTGACTTTTTAAAAATTAATTAAAATTTTATTGATTTCTCACAAAAAGACAAAAAATGAGTTGGAAAATTTTAGTTCTAAATTTTAGTTCCTAACACTTGATATGACAAAAGGAAACATTATAATATTATATTTATAGATGAAAAGAGGATTCTCAAATAGGATATTAATGAAAAATATTGAGTGCTAATAGAGATTTTTTTTATCCAATTAAAGAAACGTTTAATATTGTAAATTTTTTGCTTGATTACAGTATGATTTTAGGTTGAAAATGCATATATATATATATATATATATTTCTTGAAAACATATGATAGTTTTGGATTAAAGACTATTATATAATCTTGTTGGCCTGAAGTGATTGCCAAGAAATCAAAGGTTAATGATCTCGTCGACTTTTGAGCGACTGCTAAGAAATTAATTACTAATTAATTAAGAACCACCCTTTTGTTTTTGCTAAGAATACTTAAAAGAACCATTATTTAGAGTAACACATCACGCGCCGCGCCAAACAAATGTGGCCTGCCGGGAATTAATTCTCTTTGCAACAGAAATATTTTTGTTATTTAATTACTATTTTTTTTTTAATTATTGCTTAGGCGCGGGAAAAACCTTACTTTTGATATATATTGCATGATTTGTTTTTGAAATTATATTTTGCATGATTAATTACATAATCAATGAGTAAAAACACAAAACAAATTAATCCGTTGTTGTTGTTTTTTTTTTTTAATACCTAAATCAATATCTAAATCTTAATAAAAATAAATACATCTAAGGGTGCCTTTGGTTTGCCATGTACAACTCAAAATTTTCATATCAAATTTTATCTTTTTTGAAAAAAAAAAAAATTATGATAAATTTTTAAAAAATCAATCAACTCTAATATAAAAATTTCATCCCCAACCGAAATTAAGTATTTGATGTAAGTTCATATAAGGTACATTATGATAGCATTCTTTTGGGTAAATCAACACTCAGAAGATACGAAGTTGACCCTACAGGCTACATACATCTGTCATGTATATTTTATATATTTTAATATTTAAGATAAATGCCCACGTCTCAAACGCAAATCTCTGAAGTCCAAACTCCATTGTTCCTTCCACAGAAGGATCAAGAAAACCACATCACTAGTCTTTTTTTTTTCCTTCAAGTCCATAATCTCAATCATTTCGCATAGAAGGCCGTGCATTCGATCCTGTTCCATTGGCATTGAAAAGCTGAAGTGACTGTACTACTGGCATATAGATACATATATACATATATAATATGGATAGTGGTGAGATATACAGAGCGAGTAGTTGGCGTCTGGGGAGCTCCAGCATCTGGAGGAACAACAGCATGGAAGTGTTCTCGAAGTCGTCTCACGAAGATGAAGACGATGAGGAGTCTCTGAAATGGGCCGCCATTGAGAGGCTTCCCACTTTTCTGCGCATCAGGAGAGGAATTCTCACCGAAGAACAAGGCACAACCAGAGAGATTGAGGTCAAGAATCTCGGCCCTCTCGAGCGGAGGAATGTGCTCGAGAGGCTCGTCAAGATCGCCGACAAGGATAACGAGGAGTTCTTGTTGAAGCTCAAGAACAGAATCGATAGGTGGATTTCTTCTTCTTCTTTTTCTTCTTTTGATGTACTTATCGTTGTTTGTGATGAACTTGGTGTAGAATTTTTTTTTTCTGATTTTTTTTTTCTTTTGGTTTTTTAGAGTTGGAATTGATATTCCGATGATCGAAGTGCGGTTCGAGCATTTGAGTATTGAAGCGGAGGCTTATGTAGGAAGCAGGGCAATGCCTACGATGTTTAATTTCTCTATGAATATATTGGAGGTAATATTTCATCTCTTGTGGTAGCTAGAATTGTTGTCACACATCATAAATTACGTACTTTACTTCTAATTTATGTGTGTTTATTATTTTTTTAATCCGTAGGGGTTCTTGAATTATCTTCACATTCTTCCTAGTCGGAAAAAACCACTGCCAATTCTTCATGACGTTAGTGGAATTATTAAGCCAAGAAGGTAAGCAAAAAAAAAAAAAAATATATATATATATATATATATATATCATTACATTATAGTTTCTACAACCTGTCCATTTTCATATATCCAATCATCTCTGCAGAATGACATTGCTTTTAGGCCCTCCAAGCTCCGGAAAAACCACACTACTATTGGCTTTAGCGGGAAAGCTTGATAAAGATTTAAAAGTAAGGATAGAGATTTTCATCCTTTGTCATAAAAAAAATTCCACATTTGGTGTTATTTTTATCCAAAAACATACCGTAAAATGCAGTTCTCGGGGAGAGTAACCTACAATGGACATGGAATGGAGGAGTTTGTACCGGAAAGAACGTCGGCCTACATTAGCCAGCATGATCTGCACATAGGAGAAATGACAGTTAGAGAAACACTGGCTTTCTCGGCAAGGTGTCAAGGGATCGGACCTCGCTATGGTTAGTTAAAAAAACGCCTTCAAAATTCGTCATACTCAACTTCGTCTTAATTAGAGAATTATCAACAATCTGAACTAAGTCTTTGCAAAATTTTATCAGAAATGTTGGCAGAGTTATCAAGGAGAGAGAAGGCCGCGAATATCATGCCAGATCCTGACCTTGATATTTTTATGAAGGTTAAACAAAAAAACAAAAAAACAAAAAAGAATTCAGAAATCTTTTAATGTCCGAAATAATATTTCTAACAAAGAGACTGTATCTTAAATTTTGCAGGCAGTAGCACTAGAAGGGCAAGAGACCAATGTGGTTATTGATTACATATTAAAGGTACAAACTTTTGCTTCATTTAAGTTGATTTTTTGGTTTAAAATAATATAAAAATTCCGACCGATATCCTATTTTTTTGTTTTTTTTTGGGGCCAGGTTTTGGGACTTGAAGTTTGTGCTGACACTAGGGTTGGGGATGAAATGATAAGAGGTATATCTGGTGGGCAGAAAAAGAGAGTGACAACAGGTAAACTCACAATAAATTTTATTTATTTATATTTTTTTATTTTCCCTGTCGTTATGATATTGGACTATTTCGACTCTTTGGGAACTCTGAAATGGTTGATGGCTGGAAATTCTCTGTGGTTATATATGTAGGAGAGATGCTGGTAGGACCGGCGAGAGCGCTTTTTATGGATGAGATATCGACTGGTTTGGATAGTTCGACGACATTTCAAATTGTGAATTCCCTCAGACAAGCGATTCACATTCTTAATGGAACCGCACTCATCTCTCTTCTCCAGCCAGCTCCAGAGACTTATGACCTGTTTGATGACATAATTCTCCTCTCAGACGGGCATATTGTGTACCAAGGACCCCGAGAAAACGTGCTCGAATTCTTTGAGCTTACGGGATTCAAATGTCCCGAGAGGAAAGGCGTGGCAGACTTCTTGCAAGAAGTAATGACTCAACCCCTTTCTCTTAACATCTTGTTCCATTTTTCGGCGAGACTGGACTTAAAAAAGAGTTCTAACTTGTTCGTATGCGTTGGCCTTCACAGGTGACATCAAGAAAGGATCAAGAGCAGTACTGGGCGAAGAAAGATGAACCTTACAGATTCTTCACTGCCACGGAATTTGCAGAAGCGTTTCAGTTATTTCACATTGGTCAAAAAATCGGTGATGAGCTCGCTGCGCCATTCGACAAGTCCCATGCTCACCCTGCAGCTTTGACAACTAAAAAGTATGGTGTTAGCAAGAAGGAACTGTTCAAGGCTTGTATTTCAAGAGAATGGTTACTCAAGAAGAGGAATTCTTTTGTCTTCATTTTCAAGATGAGCCAAGTTAGTAGTACTAAAAAGCATCAAAATTTAATTCAAATGAATCAGTATACATACTTATATATTAAAATATATATTAAGAAGCTAAATATTGTTTACATGTGTTCTTTAGATAACTATGATGGCATTGATCGCGATGACATTGTTCTTTCGTACGGAGATGCACCGAGACACGGTGACAGACGGAGGGGTTTATCTGGGTGCTTTGTTCTTCACATTGGTGATAATCATGTTCAACGGATTCTCGGAGCTTGTCATGACTATCATGAAGCTTCCTGTGTTTTACAAGCAAAGGGACCTTCTTTTCTTCCCGGCTTGGGCCTACTCTCTAGCTACATGGATCCTTAGAATCCCCTTCACCATTGTCGAAGTCACCATTTGGGTGGTCCTCACTTACTACGTCATTGGTTTTGATCCAAACATTGAAAGGTGAATGAATATCAAGCAAAAATTACAAAGCAAAACGAAAAAAAATGTTGGCTTTCATGTCTTTATGTTTTGGTTGAGATTCGTTTCGATTTAGGGTCACTCAATCTAATCAAAACCTTTGATTTTTTTTGCAGGTTCTTCAAACAGTTCTTTCTTCTGCTATGTATTAACCAGATGGCATCGGGGCTTTTCCGGTTAATTGGGGCATTAGGAAGGAACATAACTGTTGCATACACTTTTGGGTCTTTTTCTTTACTTGTTGTTCTTGTCATGGGTGGCTTTATCTTAACAAAAGGTGGATCAGCTTTGTAATTTGTTACAACTAATTAGAATTTTTTAATTTCTATCTTGAAATGAATTTTTTTGTAATATATATTTTTTTCTTACCTTCTTCAGATGATGTGCGGAAATGGTGGATATGGGGCTATTGGGTCTCACCAGTAATGTATGGGCAGAATGCCATCGCTGTCAATGAATTTCTTGGACACAATTGGGCACATGTAAGCGCATTTCCTTGAATTTCACCAAAAAATAAAAAATAAAAAAATCTTGAAATGTGAATGATATTGGCAATAAGTATTAGCTAATTTGTCTTGGTGGGGAATTTTTTGCCATAGATTCCTCCCAACTCAACAGAATCACTGGGAGTAATGCTATTAAAGAGTCGCGGGATTTTCCCCGAGGCACGTTGGTACTGGATTGGAGTAGGAGCCACAATTGGATACATTTTACTTTTCAATTTCCTTTTCACCATGGCTTTGAAATATCTTAACCGTAAGTGATGTCATGTAATGGAGTTTTTGTATTTTTTTTTTTTTCTCGTTCTTCGAACGAGTATGAATGGAAAATATTTTATGCAGCATTTGGGAAGCATCAGACAATATTAACAAAAGAAGCCTTCGCTTTGAAACATGCAAACAGAAGTGGAGAGTCCATTGAGCTATCATCTAGAGGGAGGAGCTCTATTGGTAGGATATGACGCTTCCCTAGTTTTTACATGCTTTCCTTCTTTTACTTTGTGTAGTTATAACTCACACTATCGACTTTGTGACAATGCAGAAAGAGGAAATGAAAGCAGAATCAGTATATCCTCCAGGACACTGTCCTTCAGAGTTGGTAGCATCAATGAAGCTAATCCGAACATGAAACGTGGAATGGTTCTTCCGTTCGAGCCACTTTCAATCACTTTCGACGATATCAGATACACAGTCGACATGCCACAGGTATAATCTTGTTTTTGAAGGAAGTGCAGTAACTAATAAGCACACTTATGCTTGAATTAATTTCTTGTGCAGGAAATGAAAGCTCAAGGCATTCTTGAGGATAGGCTAGAGCTTCTGAAGGGTGTGAGCGGTTCTTTTAGGCCCGGAGTCCTAACAGCTTTAATGGGTGTTAGTGGTGCTGGGAAGACTACTCTCATGGACGTGTTGGCGGGAAGGAAAACCAGTGGATACATTGAAGGAAGCATCACCATATCTGGATACCTTAAAAAGCAAGAAACATTTGCTCGGATTGCGGGTTATTGTGAGCAAAATGATATCCACTCTCCTCATGTCACAGTCTACGAGTCCTTAGTTTATTCTGCGTGGCTACGATTACCCAAAGATGTTGATTCCACAGCCAGAAAGGTTTTCATCAGACTCATACAATATAGTGATACATATCGTAACTCTTCCAAAGAGTTTTTAATACTGACTGATATGACAAGTGGGTCACCATTCCCAATAAGTCGCTTGCCATGTCAGTTGGTATTAATAAGTAGGTATAAGAGTTGGGATATGTCTATTACTAGCCTCTTGATCTTCCTTTCCATGTTTTAGCTTGTCAAGTTTTTAAATTTGACTGAATCTAAAAGTCTGCTTAATGTGATTTATTAAAGATGTTCATTGAGGAAGTCATTGAGCTTGTGGAGCTGACCCCGATAAAGGAAGCGCTTGTTGGATTGCCAGGCGTGAATGGTCTCTCAACCGAGCAGCGCAAGAGGTTGACAATCGCGGTTGAACTTGTTGCTAACCCGTCAATCATATTCATGGACGAGCCAACATCTGGCCTTGATGCCAGAGCAGCAGCCATTGTAATGAGGACTGTGAGAAACACGGTTGACACAGGAAGAACCGTTGTCTGCACTATTCACCAGCCAAGCATAGACATATTTGATGCTTTCGACGAGGTTATCTAAAAAAATTTTGAAGCTCAAGAATGTTTCCAATTTAAAGTAGTTCAGAAAAGAAAAAAAAAAACCAAAATTTACAAGGGACTAAAAGTTCTAGTGTTGAATATTGCAGCTATTTCTTTGAAGAGAGGAGGGGAAGAAATATATGTGGGCCCTTTAGGCCAACATTCGTCGCAATTGATCAAGTACTTAGAGGTTAGGCAGATAAAACCATGTCATGTATGCTATAAAATTTGGCTTCTTACTTGTTGACTCGCAAACTTACGGGACTTTGTGTTTGATCTTAGGACATTGAGGGAGTTCCTAAAATCAAGGATGGCTACAACCCCGCGACGTGGATGTTAGAGGTTACTTCAGCAGCACAAGAAGAAGCTCTAGGTGTCAACTTCACCGACATATACAGAGAATCAGAACTATATAGGTATAACTCTCCCTTGAGTTTCAACATCTTTAGAAGTTCACCGAATTCGTTTATAAAAGGAGTAATGGAAACAATTAATGATAATTATACATATATCCAATGTTTTGTTCAGGAGAAATAAGGAATTGATCGAGGAACTAAGCATCCCTCAACCGGGCTCAAAAGACTTGTACTTCCCGACCCAATACTCGCAGTCTTTCTTCACGCAGTGCGTAGCATGCCTATGGAAACAGCACTGGTCATACTGGCGAAACCCGCCTTACACTGCAATTAGGCTCTTGTTCACAACCTTCACAGCTCTCATGTTTGGGACCATCTTCTGGGATCTCGGCACCAAAAGGTACAATTAAGAAGATGAAATCTAACAGCAAAGTCCTGCTCATAATAGGAAATTTTTTCTTTTAAACCCTGAATTTCTTGGAATTGCAGGAGAAGGCAGCAAGATGTTATGAATGCAATGGGTTCTATGTATGCTGCTGTTCTATTCCTTGGAGTGCAAAATAGTTCATCAGTGCAGCCAGTTGTGGCTATCGAGAGAACGGTCTTTTACAGAGAAAGAGCAGCTGGAATGTACTCGGCCATGCCTTACGCCCTCGGGACAGGTAACGTAATCTTCCCCCAACAATTTTTCAGACCTGATGACTCTGTCCGAGCTCGCATGTTTTGTTCAAAATCATATCCTGCTTCACCTCAACATGTATATGAATATTGTCTTGAAGCGTTCTATGGCAGGATATCACTACCTACCAGTAAAGCACGTTTCTGACTGTTAGATCTAATCAAAATCAAATCATATAGGGGGAAAAAAAATTTGTAGAACTGACAAATTCTGATACGAATATCCCAATTTTTAACATATGGGGGAATTTGTCTCACGGAATTAAGTGGTTTGGCAGGTTGCGATTGAGCTGCCATACATTTTTGTACAGACCATCATCTATGGAGTGATAGTATATGCCATGATTGGATTTGATTGGACACTAAGCAAGTTGTTTTGGTATCTCTTCTTCATGTACTTCACCTTCTTATACTTTACTTTCTTTGGAATGATGACCGTCGCCCTTACGCCGGACCACAATGTCGCCGCTATTGTCTCCTCTGCTTTCTACACAACATGGAACCTTTTCTCCGGTTTCATCACTCCTAGAACAGTAAGTTTCTTAAGTTTCTATGTGCTTGTCTTTTTACCATTTCATGATTCTACTTAGGTCCTGGAATTGGTTCTTTGATGAGTCCCTTCCTAAACTTTAAGATTAAGAGCATTAATCCCTTATCTCCTATTAAAAGCATGGGATCTGTGTGAAAATGATGTTTTATAATCATTTTTCCAATAAATTTCCCAAGTTTTGTTGAATTAGGAAAGTGATCATTTTCTTGTAAGTGATCAATTAATGATTGAGGTTGACCACTTGATTGATTGACCTTTAGTGATTGACTGATATCAATATGTGTTTAATCAATATCAATTAATAATTTAATGGTATAGTTAGTCACAATTGACCATTGCATGCCATTTTTCTAACAAAAAAAAAAAAAGTTAGGCATTTTTTCAACAAAATGTTCAAAAACTACCATCTAACCTAATTTCATATATAAATTACACTAATTTTGATTATTTTCTTTTGTATAACTACCACCCCTTCTCCCAACCGTCATTATTTATATATTCTAATGTGACAGTTACATATAAAAAAAAAAAAAAAAAAAAAAAAACAAAATTACAGTGCTACTTATGAAATACTTTTTCTTAGTCGGTTCTTGTTTAAGTATCAGAAAAAGTCACAACGGGACTAGCATATAAACTTTCAACATGTGTTAGGATTAATGCTCTTTGATCTCAAAGTTTAGAGTAAAATGAACATTAATGCAGTAGTTTAATTAGGAACTAATCATAAATTATTCTTAGATGTTTATGAAATACTCACATATAATTAAGGACTAAAAATATGGGTGAATAATAGGATTATTACCTCTCAAAAATCACATCTTTAGATTATTGTCCCAAGTTCTAACTAAATTATCTTCAGTTTTTTTTTTTAAATCACCAATAGATAAATATGAAAAGTTAAAAACCCAAAAAAATAAAAAATAAAAATAAAAGGAGAGAACATTGAGAAATGACAATAAATTAACATAAACATATCTATTTGAGAGGTTGTTTCTGTAATTTTCTTTAAAAATTTTGGTGGGTTGTGAACAGAGAATGCCGGTGTGGTGGAGATGGTACTCTTGGGTGTGCCCAGTCTCATGGACCTTGTACGGATTGGTTGCTTCTCAATTTGGAGACGTCAAAGAGACGTTTGGGAATAGTACTGAGACTGTGGAACATTTTGTGAGGAGTTATTTTGGTTTCAAAAATGATTTTGTGGGTGTTGTTGCGGTTGTCGTTGTTGGGTTTTCAGTGTTCTTTGGATTCACCTTTGCCGTCTCGATCAAGGCGATTAATTTCCAAAAGAGATAAAAGAGAGAGAATAAGAAAGAGAATATTTACAAATGTAAATAAACTACACAGCACTCAGGTTTTGGTCCTTGTTTGCTGTAATTTCAATGTACCATATAGCTATGAATTTGCATACAAGTTAGGGTCATTAACTATTGGTGAAAACCTAGCCTCACGAAAGAGGAGTTCAATACAAGTTTGTGATATTATTGTAATTTTAAGTACGTATTCTTTTTATTATGATTATTAAACAAAAAGTTATTGGTGTCGTCTTCTATTCCTTTCCTCACTTTAGAACTTTGGAAATTCTTAGATACATCAATAAGATGGAAATGACTTGACCCTTTTCTTGATTTTAAATATTTATTCTTTCTTTTTTATCTAAAAAAAGGTGATTATTAATACCATCTTTCATCCTCTTTCTCAATTTTAATACTTTAGAAATTCTAAGATCCGTCAATGAAACTAAAATGAGTTGGCCCACTTTTACTCAAAGAACGAGTCTAATTTTACGATTTGTCACCACACATTTAACATTGTAGAGTAGAATATATTCTCGTTGTTGTACCAATTGATGGTTTTGTGTATTTATATTCTTTATTTGAGTGCAGAAGAAGTTGTTACAACTTATATATAGCATTAAAGATGGCGAAATTTGGGTATTGAGATACACAAGATTTCTAGTCAAGAGCTTATATATAGTTTTGGACACGTCCACCTAAGCTTGTTTAGAAACGGACTATTTTTGTTTATAAGCAACGGCTGATTAATTATGAAGATAATTTTTTTACAAATAACTATGCATTAAAAAGCACTAGTTGTATCCTTATACTTTACACTTTATCCAAGATTAGTCTTTGAACTTTAAAATTTCCAACTAAGCCATTTTACGTGTTAAAAAGTTCTAATTATTAGGCCCCCAAATTGTAACTCGGTTTAGTTTAATTAAAAAAAAAAAAAGACGTCATAACCATAAGTTCAACTGTTTATAGCAATTTGTGCGTCTCTAGTGCTTTTAACTCTTGAAGTCATTCTACTTTATTCATGAATTTTAAAATTTCTCCCTTTACTTCATAAATTTTGAATTAGTCATACTTAACATTTTCTATTAGAATTTTTGTTAAAAGTCGATAGAGTAAAATGAAAACTCTATTAAAAGATATTAAGTAAGATTAATTCAAAATTAAAAGAGTAAGATGAAAATTTTAAAAGTTTATAACAAGACAAAATAGGAGTAATTCTAATATTCCAGACAAAGTGATAGAAGTATGTTATACCTATATAATATAAAAAGGCTTCTAAGATTTGCTATATCCACAAATTTGTTCATCTTCCCCTCTCTTTTTGGAAGCTTGACATGTTAGGTAAGTAAACAAGTTAGAAGCTTTTCACCGCCGGCCAATTAACACATAAAAAAGCTCCAATTTGCCGGCCATAACCATCCTTATCAACACATGAAAATGTAGACGTGCTTTTCTATCTTTTCATCTCTTCAAAAGTGTATTTATATTGTAATATATATACACATGTATAGATATTTTTTGTGAAGTAGCTTTCAATAAAATTGAGAGGGACAGTAGCTGGAAGGAACTCTTGACACCGCAACTGACTAGTTCCATTCTTATAAGTTATAACTACTCTCCTTTCCTCAATTCTTTTTATTTTAGTTTGTTCTTTTTTCTGTTTATTTTTTGAACGAATCAAATGCCGGCAATTCTACTCATCTTTGTTTTCATTCAGTGAAGTAACTAGTACACTAATATATATATACATATATATATATATATATATATATATGCCGTCCTTCTACTAGCAACTAGCACCGTCGAATTTATCTTCTAAAGTGGATTCTCCCTCCACTAATTAACAAATCGCACAAGCTTCTCTTTTCCTTTCCACGTATGTTTTAGTTCCCCCCACTTTGTTTGTTTATTTATTCATAAAATAACTTCTAGTTAGAATTGTTAGATTTACTGATGAGAATATTAAAATTAAAAATTGTATAATCAGTTATTATTATTTATCTTTTGGATTTTTTTCAAGGCAAAACTTATTGTAACAACTATATGTGCCGTTGGATTAACTTTTGAACAATATGATTTATGAGTATCTATGATTAAAAATTTACACCACAATACGGAAAATTACTTCCAATTAGAGATCATATCGTTTAAAAGTTGGATCATCGATTATGATCATCACAAGAATACTTACCGGTATTGCCGAAGTACACTTACTACCATAAACTTTCACGATTTAGAATATATAAAATCAAGTTTAGTTTTGTTAGTTTCGATCTCTATAAGTAACTTGGTGATTAATTAATGATTATATAAACCCTAGCTTCCTTTTCTTTTATTTTCTCTTTTCTCTATTTTGCATTGGATAATTCTCACACTATAGATATCTTCCTTATGGAAAGCTTAAATGAAATAATAGATAGTTAAGTTGCAAAAAAAAAAAAAAAAAAAAAAGATATTCGAATTGAAATTAGATATTCAACACGGTAAAGAGTGTAATTACACGAGGTTTAGTATGGATACATGATCGTGAGGGTAATTCTAGTATTTTTGAAGGACTTGACCAAAAAATGGTTGGACGAAAAAGGGTTAGAATTTGACGATTTGCAAATTTTGATTATTATTTTTGGTTATCTAAGAAACAAGGTGAAAAGAAAATTGTAGATACAATTGGGGAGATGTTGTTAGTATTTTCCCTTTAAATATATATATATATATATATATATGTATGTAATATATTGGATCGGATTCCTTGTCTCAACTCAGCTTGTAGACAACTTGGAAGCAGACATTCAATATGTGCCTAATGCTAACATTAAGCTTGTATTTGGTTTGTCAGTTGAAGATGAAATTTTTAAGTTGGAATTGGTTGACTTTTAAAAAATTAGTTATTTTTGTTAATTTTTCAGAAAAAAATAAAAACTGAGATGAAAAATATAATTTAGTTGGAGTTAAATTTAAACGTCAAACAAAGCGTAAGATTGGAGCTCTCTAATTATGTTACATTTCACTAGGAAAAAAAATAAAATAAAAAAATAAACGGAAAAAAAAAAAAAAAAAAAAAAGACGAGAACAAAAATACCAATAAAATACTTGGATGTTTGAGTTGAAACTTTTAATATGGATTTTGGCCAGCTAGCCGTTTTTCAACAGAAGTTAGAAGCCATTAAATAATAGACTTTATTGGGTTTTGTTTGGTTATGTAGATGCTGAATTTATAAGAGAGCTTTTCTTTTCATAGCCAGCTAACAAGCAGTTCTTTTTGCTAGTAACAATGGAGATTTCCTTTATATCTTCTCTAAGAGAAGATGATAAATGGGCTGCTATAGAGAGACTGCCCACTTTTTCAAGTGCCCGGCGAGGTCTACTCGTTGAAGCCAGAGAGATTGGCGTCGAAAATCTCGGGTTAGTGGAGAGGAAGACTGCGCTAGAGAGACTGGTGAAAAGCACGGAGAAAGACAATGAGAAGTTCTTGTTGAAGCTCAAGAACCGCCTTGATAGATCGGTTTTCGTAATCTTCAGCTTCTGAAATTTTGATTCTTTTGTAATGTGTTAGTGTTGATTTTGTTCTGTTTTTGACAAATGCAATCCACAAAAGAGCCGGACTTGGCATCCCGAAGATCGAACTTCGTTTCGAGCATTTGAATGTGGAGGCAGAAGTTTATGTGAGAAGTAGAGCTTTACGAACTATATTGAACTTCTTTGTCAATATTTTTGAGGTAAAACATCTTTTAAAGCATATAAAAACGTAGTTCTACATTTTAAGTATAATGCGTGTGTGTGTATATATAAATATATATATGTAGATATACTCGTGCTGTAAATCTCTCTCTTTCACCGGGGGATCTCAAATTATCTTCACATTCTTCCAACAAGAAAGGTCCAATTTCAAATCCTTCAAGATGTTAGTGGTATCATTAGACCTCAAAGGTGAGGTGCCATAGATTTTGTGCAAATATCAATTATGCCCCCGGAACATTTTCGAGTTCTCACTTTGTGCAAGTCTTGCAGACTTACATTACTTTTAGGTCCTCCGAGCTCCGGGAAGACCACATTACTAAAGGCTTTGGCTGGAAGACTTGATAGAGACTTGAAAGTAAGTGACTAAATTTTGTACCTGTTCTACCTTCTGTATATATATTTTTAATATTCTTCGGATATGAACTTGGCTACTGACCAAACTTAAGTTTGCATACAATGGACATGAAGTGGAGGAGTTCGTGCCACAAAAGACATCGGCTTACGTAAGTCGGTATGATCTTCACATAGGAGAAATGACAGTTCGAGAGACGCTAGCTTTCTCAGCGAGATGTCAAGGAATCGGAACCAATTATGGTAAGTCAAAAAACATCATGAATAAGATACGTTTAAAAAAAAAAAAGTAATCAGAGTTCCGAAAAGGGACTTATTTCTTTTGTTTCCTTCCAAATTTGAATAAATTTGCAGAGATGTTGAAAGAGTTGATAAGACGAGAGAAAGACGCAAACATCAAAGCCGATTTTGACCTTGACATCTACATGAAGGTAAAAGGCAGTTTTCTGTTTCTTCTAATCAGAAATTGTGAAAGAAGAGATGTATTTGCGACAATTGAAGAATCACGAGCAGAATTATCCTACGCATGATTTGGAACTGGCAGCGGTAGTTTTCGCACTCAAATTGGAGACACTATTTGTATGGAAACAAATGCGAAATCTACACTGACCACCAAAGCCTCAAATATATTTTTACTCAGAAGGAGCTCAACATGAGACAGCGTAGATGGCTGGAACTTGTAAAGGACTACGATTGTGAGATCCTTTATCACCCTGGAAAGGCAAACAAGGTAGCGGATGCTTTAAGTAGGAAATCCATTGGCATGCTAATGTCTATCGAAACATTTCCCAAGCCACTACAAAAGGAGATTTCTGAGTTCAACCTGGAAATGATCACGGGGAAATTATCTTCTCTGACTCTTCAGTCCGATCTACTGGAATCCATCAAGGCGCATCAAGGAAAAGATTCGTTTTTGCTAAAGGCACAACTTTTTGGCGAAAAGAACATGGAGTTTAAGACCTCTACCGATGGTGTTGTTTATTTCAAGGGAAGAATCTGTGTCCCCGACTTTGAATTTCTGAAGGATCAGATAATGTCAGAGGCACATAAGACGCCATACTCAGTACATCCAAGAGCTTCCAAGATGTACAGGATCTCCGAGAAAATTTTTGGTGGCCAAAAATGAAGAACGAAGTAGCAGAGTACGTGTCAAGTGCCTAACTTGTCAGAAAGTTAAGGCTGAACACCGACATCCTGGAGGAGAATTGGAGAAAATAGAGCTCCTGAATGGAAATGGGAGCAAACTACTATGTATTTGTTGTGGGACTACCCAGGACGGCTAGTGGAAATGACACAATTTGGTTGTTGTGGATAGATTGACCAAATCAGCCCATTTCATTGCAATCAAAGCCACCTTTTCAGTGGAAAAATTGGCTGAAAATCTACGTATCTCAGATTGTTAGACTGCATGGAGTGCCAAAATCGATCATTTCGGATCGTGATGGACGTTTCACATCTCGATTTGGACCAGTGTTCACAATGCCATGGGGTTCAAAATTTAAATTCAGTACGGCTTTTCACCCCCAAACTGATGGCCAGTCGGAACGAACCATCCAGACAATGGAAGATATGCTGAGATCATGTGTTCTGGATTTCAAGGGAAATTGGGATCAGAAGCTGCCGTTGATCGAGTTTTCTACAACAACAGTGATCACGCCTTCCAATTGGTATGGCGCCATTTTAAGCACTATATGGAAGAAATGTCGATCTCCATCCACTGGCAAGACGTGGACCAGAAACAGTGCAAACAACAGACTCATCAAAAAGACCTCTGAAGATATCAAAGCAAGATTAAGCAGAGGCTCGACATAGCTTTTAGCAGACAGAAATGTTATGCCGATAAACGTAGGAGACCCTTGGAATTCCAAGTTGGAGATACCGTATTCATTAAGATTGCTCCTATGAAAGGAGTAATGAGATTTGGCAGAAAGGGAAGCTCAGTCCGAGGTATATAGGACCGTTTGAGATCCTTGAAAGGATTGGGAAAGTAGCTTACAGGCTTGCTTTACCGCTAGAATTAGCTGCGATGCACGATGTTTTTCACGTTTCAATGCTAAAGAAGTATGTACCAGATCCGTCGCATGTACTTAGTCAAGAACCAGTGGAAGTTCAAACGGACTTGACATACGAAGAAAAGCCAGTTCGAATTCTGGATCGGGAAGAAAAGGTCCTGAGAAATAAAACCATTCCTATGGTTAAGGTATTATGGCGAAACCATAAGGTTGAAGAAGCAACCTGGGAATTGGAAGATGAGATGAGAAAGAACTACCCCAATTTGTTCTAATTTTTGAGGACGAAAATTTTTAAGGGGGGTAGATTGTAATAACTAAATTTTTACGACATTATGATTTCTTGTAAAGAAACTTATGCTGTGTTATGAAGATACTTATGTAAAAGCCTGAATAGGGTTTTTATTTGAATTTATAAGTTCTCATGATATTTCGAGACTTAAAAAAAATGATTGCTTAACCAAGTATGTAACATTTTGAGTAAGAAGGGTAGAAAACTTCATGATTGCATGGTATTGCATGGTGGTCAAAGTTTGACCTAAAAGTCAAAGTTGACCAAAAAATCAAAGGTTGACTAGAAAAGTCAACCATATGATGATACTAATATATGGTAGGCAGTATGAAAATATACTGCGAAAAACCATTTTTTTTACGAACAAGATATCAAGATTAAGATCTAAAATCACCATAGAAAAATCAAGCACATAAATTAGGGTAACTTGGGCCAAAGGGCTTCAAATTATAAGAAAATTTTTATACAGTCAAATTTTACACAGATAAATTTTGGACTGCAATTAAGTGTCAAGATACTGTTATTAGTAACTAACAGTATTGAAAATATCTGTGTTAGCATGAATTTGGACTGTTTTATCAAGGAGAAAAGCCAAACCAAGCCCTAAGGGTGATTACATCACCCACCTTTGATTAATGACCTCATTATGGAATTAATTAAAATTTGGAAAGTAATTCTTGGCTCTAGAACCACCTAGTGGCCGGCCACCTAAGACACCAATGTGCAAAATTTTGTTTCTTTGAGGACTATTTGGCAATTTCAAAAAGTTTCTCTTCACCTATAAATAGGTGAACAACTATTCACAAAAAATTAGAAAATCTAGCCAAACTTTGTCAAATTCTCCTCTCAAAATCCGGATTTAGGGAAGCAAGAAAGAAAGAAAATTTTTGCAAAACCAAGAGTGATTATAGTGTTAGGGTGGACGGATTTCTTGTGAGAAATCAACAAAAAAATTGAAAAAAATTTGAAACCCATTTTAGGCCATTAAAGCCGGTTGTGGGAGGAAGAGAAAAGGAGAAAAAAAAAACTAGTGTTGGCCGGATTTTGGTCTAGTGGTGGTCGGAATTCTAGAGCAAGATTGGTGGAAAATTTTGGAGCTAAGCAAGCCAAGGGGCCGGTTTTGGTGGAGAAAAGGGGAAAGGAGAAATCAAGGAAGTCTAGCCAAAACCCTTGAACCTAATTGAGGTAACTCCCTTTAAAACCCTAAGCTTCTCAATTCAAGTTTTAATTGACAAATTTAAGTGTATTTCCAATGAGTTTGTAAGAGCATAAGCTCAATTTAAGTTTTGCCTAGGTTAAACTTAGGGTTTGTGCTTGATTTAATTATGGGTGGTTTGGTTTGTTATAAGTTTGCATGATTCAATGATTATGTTTGCATAACTAGTTAAGTATGCTTGGTTGATGAATGATATGCTTTATGTCCCTACTATGTGCTAAGCATGATGAATGTGAATATGTGTATGTTAGGTTGCTAGAAATATTGTTATGAATGAATTGTGCAACCTAAAGCCAAGCAAACCATAATTGGTGTAATTTAAGCAATAATTTGCATGGGCTTGATTGGTAATGTGTTGAAGAAAATTTACGTTAGAACGACGTTGCATGATTGATTTTAGGCTCCCGATGCGGTCGGTTGAGGTAGTGTGCACGTATTAGGACGTAAAACAAATTTAAAACAAAAAACTGCCATTTTCGGGTGAAAATTGGCCAGTTTCTGGAAAAAACAGATTTTGAGGCCTTTAGAGGCCGAATTTGGAAAAACTTAAAACATGAAAGTTGTAGAAAAGGGTTTTCCTAGGGAGATACTTGATCATTTTTTCCAAAATAAGGCTCCAACGGCCTCGGTTTAAGCAAAAATCCGAGCCTGACCGTGCCCAGGTTCCATGCACGGCCAGGTGTGTTTAACTAAGAAAATGAATGGGTTATAGCCCGAACTAAGTTTTGAGTAAAACATGAAAGTTATAGGATTTTTTGAGATATAAAACTTTCGTGAAGAAAAATTTTTCAAATTCGATTTAGATTTTTAAATAAAATCAGATTTCAAAAACTATGCAGGAAACAAGAAATTCCTGCACAGGATTTTCTAAAACAATACAGGAAAAAGGGTATTTCTGCATAGACATTGAAAAATTGACTATGGAAAAACTGTTCCAAAGGCAGTCTCCAATACTTAAGTATTTTTATGAATATTATTCATAAATTATGATTCTTCATAAGTTGAACAAAGGATTTTAGATTTTGAAATATTAAGATTTCCAAAAAGAAAGTGAAAATGGGTTTGTAAACCAAAGTTAAGTTTTACCCCAAGCAAGTTAAGTTTTAAACTCAAGGGTAACTTAATATAACCCAATAAGATATTATACGGTTAAGGGTAGGGACATATAAATGTTGGGTGTATTACCAACAGTTTTAATACTTACCTATGTCCTTTATTATAGCAGGAGATAACCTGCTGAGGTATCCTGAATTGGATCAGGCCGTTATCGGACATAGCAGACAAGGTAAGTACAATTCCGCCTACATCATAGGCTTTTGGTTGTGTTACTTGCATTAGAATGATGTATGATATGATATGCTATGATTTGATGTATCAAGTAGATGGCATGGCTAAGATATGATTACAAGTTATGTTCATGTGACATCATGAAGCATATTCACAAATAATAATAACAAGGTCAAGATGACGTAAGAACAAGTAAGCATGATGGTAAGCAAGCTTGTCTGTGTCGGGCCGACCAACGTCAGGTCGGGTTGGACTATGGTTTGAGTTGGAAATGGTTTGGCCGCCCAAACCACTCTATAGTTGCGCGCCCGGTACCGACACTCATGATAAGGGGCCCATAAGCAAGATAAGAAATGAAAATATATTATGGAAGCATGATAAGAATAAAAAAGTAAGCATAATGAAGCATAATGGATCATGTATGATTAGAATATGTTATGATATGCTATGCTAAGTTTATAAATGATTGTGTTGCGGATAATATAGTTGTACTTGCTGAGCGAAAGCTCACGTCTTATGTCTATGCTGTAGGTAAACCACCTACTGGCGATTTCTGATACAAGATAGTGGAACTTGGCGGGGCAAACTGTGAAACAAGGGATAAGCCGCTACGCCTTCTGTTAATTCGTGTTCAATATTTTATGTTCAAATTGTTCCAAACAATACTCCCATAGTAGAAAAAAAAAAATTCCGCTATATTTGTTGAGGTAAATAAGTATGTAAGACAAGTTAAATATGAATGTGGTAACGGTCCGTGCTAGACGGGTCGTTACATTTATATTATGAAGCATTTATTAGATGGAGATATTCATCAATATTGTTGGTGCAAAAAATATAACCACTCAATTTAATATTAATTATTAATTAGAAAGTGTTCGGAGCAATAAGCTGTGACTTGGCAGGCAACTTGTATGTTTTTTCTTCCAAGTCGTCCACTATTGACTTTTAATTACTAAAATATGTTTATATATGCATATAGTCGTATTTGATTATCATTACTTGGCATTGATCAATGGTAAACTACCTTTTAAAATATAATGATAATAATAATAATAATAATAATAATAAAAGAAAGCGTGTTTTGTTTAACACGTGGTGTGTAAGGTTTTCTATCTTGATCATCTGCAGAAGTTTGAGTGACAGTGGTGAGAAACCCACTGAGTATATTTTCAAGTAAACATCAACGGTGGGACTTTCTGGAAAGAAAAAAAATGGAAGAGAAGGAATATATAAAATTATATATAAGAAAAATAATTATGAAAGGGAAGGAAAAATGATGGCAAGAAACAAAATAGATGTATCAATGATAAATTTTGATATTTATATAGAAAATAATAGAGTGTTATTTTTTATGTTAAATTTGTTAATTATGTGATAAATTTGTCATAAGGTATCGATAATGTCAAATTAAATTTTATTTTTATCGATTGGTGTCTTCACTTTTCAATATAATCAATATAATATTTTTATTTTAAATTATTTAAATACTAAAAATTCATTTTTACGAACTCCAAAACATAAACATAATAATGATGACAAAAATATAAATGGCATTTGAAATGGCATTATATCATTATAGAACATAAAATATGATAAGACTATTTTTCACTCTTTTTATAGCAAATATCATTATGAGATCTTATAATCAAACACATTGGAGATGGTCTTACGGGTCTTCAGTCTTCTCATGTTTCACGTCATCAACCGTAAACTCATGTACATTTTAGTTAATATTAATTAGTCATATTGCAACAGTAATGTGACACCAAATTTTTGGACTCATAGCAAACACTAATTAAAAGCCTCCATTTACCATCTAAAATTAAAATATATATATATATATATATATAATTTGAATTGAGAATCTATTCCATTATGGATTCAAAAATTCCATTTGATTTTTTTTTTTTTTTTTGAAAAAAGTCAAGAAAAATTTTAATAGATTTTGAAAAGTCAACAAACTATAATCTAAAAATTCCATTCTTAATCGATACACCAAACGTATCCTAAAATGACTAAGTGTTCGTATTTTGGGAGAAAGAAAAATGAGGCTTCAAACACTCCATTTGCCTACTAAAATTTGAGGAATTAACGCGGAATAATACACGTAGAATGAAACATGAAGCCCTTGCTTAATCTATAAATAAAGTCCTTGACCTGCTTCAAATCCTACACCAAAGCACACTTGCTCTCCTTCACATTTTGTCTTGGTTCATTTCTCTTGACATGCCAGTTTTCGTCTTAATTCCTCTCTGTCAACATGAAACGAATGATGAAACATGAAACTCATTTGTCGTATCTCTTTCTTCTTCTCATTTCCTGTTGCTTCTTTGTTTCACATTCTCTCAACTCCTCCACCACTTCCCTTCGACCATTCCCATGCCTTCCTTCTCAAACCTCTGCTTTGCTCCAACTGAAGCAAGAGTCTGCCTTTTCTCATGCAAAGATTCTTGAGAATTGGAACCACACCAGGTAACGTTATAGGAGGAAATAAATTGTTATAGTTATTTATTTATTCGTAATTATGTAGATTATATTTGAATATATTTTAGCAATTATCTAGTTAGTTATTTAGTTTAGATTTTGAACTTATTTGAATTGTAAAATAGACGTGAATAGATTCTGTAATATGTATATACATAGAGCCACATTTATTGTGTATTGATATATCCACGTTTAAAAACCATTGTTCTTCTTCTCTCCTTAACTTTATTTCTTTTCTTCTTTAATTTTCTATACCAGGGACTGTTGCTCTTGGGACGGAGTGACCTGCGATGCCAAGAACGGTGAGGTTGCCGGCCTTGATCTCAATAACTGCAGCATCAATGGACCTCTCAGTCCTAACAGCAGCCTTTTCGACTTGCGTCACCTTCAAAGACTCAACTTAGCCTTCAACAACTTCAGTCTCTCCACTGTCCCATCGAGATTCGGGCATCTCACGAGGCTGACCCACCTCAACCTCTCTTACTCCTTGTTCTCAGGGGAGGTCCCGCCAGAGATTGCACGACTGACCGAACTGGTTTCACTTGATCTCTCCTCTTATGACGATTTTGATCTTCCCATGGTGGTCGATTGGACGAGGCTTGTCCAGAATCTGACGAAGCTGAGAGTACTTCACTTAGACCAAGTCACAATCTTTTCTTCATCAGTGCATAAATCCCCGGTAAACTTATCTTCCTTGACATCTCTGTCTCTTAGTCGATGTAGTTTGCATGGTGACTTCCCACACTATATCTTCAACTTGCCTAAGATTGAGGCAATTTATATGTCGTATTTCGATTCCGACCAAGCGGATTTGTTTTTACCAGAATTTCAATCTGGCAGTAACCTGAAATATTTGGATCTTTTCCCCGTATCTGGAAAACTGCCTATTTCAATTGGCAATCTTAAGTCCTTGATTCTCTTAAATCTTGGATATTGTAGTCTTTCAGGCACTATTCCCTCTTCGCTTGGAAACTTAACACGATTGGAAGAGTTGGATCTTTCAGACAACAGTTTTAGCGGTCAAATTCCAACGTCACTAGGACATCTCACATCTCTAAAACAATTAGATCTTTCACAGAATAGATTTAACGGTGAAATTCCACTTTCACTTGGCAACCTTAGGCAATTAGTTTATTTGTGGCTTCAGAACAATGCTTTCACGGGAAAGTTCCCGCTGTCATTGGTGAATCTAACTCTACTTGAAGAGTTGGATCTTTCTAGTAACCAATTGACAGAGGTCTCTGATCCTTCCAATGCACTAGAGAAACTCACGGCTCTCACTTCTCTTGACTTGTCGAACAATTCAATTAGCGGAATCATTCCCTCTTCTTTTTTCAGAATACCTACTTTGGAAGACCTAAAGCTAAACCAAAACCAGCTCACCAGCATAGATAATCACAACATCTCTTCAAGCACGTTGTATTCTCTCGACCTTAGTTTTAATAACTTGACCATTCAGTTCAGCATCTTCTCGGGCCTGGGTCACCTCAAAGTACTCTATCTTTCGCGTAACAATAATGTCTCCATGCCAAATAAAGGCGAAAATTTCACTTTTCCCAAATTCAGCGTCTTGGATTTGTCTTCGTCAAACATAAGGCAGTTTCCAGATTTCCTGAAAACCCAAGATGAATTATTCCTCTTAGATCTTTCCAACAATAAAATTGAAGGCAAACTTCCCAAATGGTTCTGGACAATAGGGAACGATTCTACTCCGTTCATGCTATATTCTGTCTCTGAATTGTGTCTTTCTAACAACTTTATCAGTGGTTGGGAAGAAGCAGTCTCTTCGATTATTCCAACGTGGACAACATGGGAAATATTAGACCTAAGTGCTAATAACTTGACTGGAACAGTTGATCCCATACTCTGTAAAATTGGACTCCTTTCTCTTGATCTCTCCAAGAACCACTTGAATGGCTCCATACCGCAATGTTTCGGTACCTCAAGCGCACTCGAGATTCTGAGTTTGCAGGATAACAACCTTGACGGAAACTTTTCTCATAATATGTTTACAGAATATGGTTGTGGGAATTTCCTAGCATTGGATCTTAGTAACAACCGTTTAGAGGGCAAGGTTCCACAATCTTTGATCAAATGTCAAAATTTGGAACTTCTGAATCTCGGTTACAATCAAATGAGTGATGTGTTTCCTTTTTGGTTGCAAAATTTGCCAAACTTGAAGGTTCTTATGTTAGGATCAAATAAATTCCAGGGTCCCATATGGTCCCCCGATAGACCTCTGAGTTTTGCAAAGTTGCGAATTCTTGACCTCTCTTTTAACCATTTTAGTGGAGCTTTACCCTCGGGGTTCTTTAAGAATTGGACATCCATGATAGAAGATGGTAAACATAAAGAACAATTTGACGACGCTATAGTTAAAGGAACGAGTACTGTCATCTATGATATCGGGCCAGTGACATTGACCAACAAGGGTAAAAATCTGACTTATGACGAAATTTTACGCCTCTTGGTGGGCATAGATCTTTCCAATAACAGATTTCACGGAGAAATTCCAAAGAGTATAGGTAATCTTCGGTCACTAGTTGTGCTCAATTTATCAAGCAACAATTTCGGAGGCCTCATCCCATCATCTATGGGGCAATTAACTGAACTCGAGTCATTGGATCTCTCCAAAAACGAGCTTTCTGGTAGAATCCCTCAAGAGTTGACCAACCTCACATTTCTTCAGTCTCTAGATCTCTCACAAAACCAACTGACTGGCCCAATACCACAAGAGAGACAATTTAGTACATTCTCAAATTCGTCTTTCGACGGAAATTTGGGACTATGCGGCCCTCCATTGTCGAAGAAATGCGGAGACGATGCAACACCAACTTCTAACCGTGGTCACGGATCAGAGTCGGACAATTTTGGTTTTAGTTGGAGGCCAGTAGCAATGGGATACGGGTGTGGAGTCCTGATCGGGGTTATCACTGGATATGTGGTTATTTCAAGGAGACCCTACTGGCTTGTAAGAACTTTTGGTCGCTTCATACTCAGGTGACCATGAATCAAGCCACGCTCTTTAAAGGTACTTGTTCTACATTTTGAAACCAATTAATATATTTTGTACAGCAATGAGTGTGATTTTTATATATGCCTTAATTGGTAATTTATCTATAAACTAGGTTGAGCTGTTGTACATTTGATCACAGATCGTTTGCTTTTAATTGTTTTTTCATAAAAACATGCTTTGTCTTGCATCAATGTTCATTGGTTTCTTCACGAGAAATATTACTTATCAAAATGTTTTGTTTAGGTTCTCTCAAAAAAAAAAAAAAAAATGTTTTGTGTAGACATTTAATGTCACGCCCCGACTTCCCAAGCCGGGTCGTCACCTTACTTACATACTTAACTTAACTTGCGGAAAATTTGGGAAAGATTTTCTTTTTTTTTTTGAACTTTAAAACTTTCAACTGACTGGTAGGTACTTGCTCGAGTACCAAACTTTCAAACCTTCCTTGAAGGCCATCTAAATCATGTTGTAGACCAAACCCGAACTAATGTGGGTTGGTACCACAAGAGGCAACTTGCTTGCCTTATATAAACTTTGTCATCCATACTTAAAACGTCATGAAAATACGAAAACCCTTTTTCATTACAACATATTTTATAGAGTATATATTTTTTTCAAAAGCTGTGGCAGTGTCCATCCCACATTTCACAGTCCGCAGCACCAGCCTTCCACAGTATTGCATCAGAGATTGCTGGCAGGTTGCTTACCTACAGCATAGACGTAAGACGTGAGCTTTCGCTCAGCAAGTACAACTATCACATCCGCGACACAAAACATATCATTGTGCATGAACCAATTATAATCTCTTATGAATCAATTATGGATTTATAACATAATTTAGTTCTATTCCTTTACATATCATGTGTGCTCGTACCGTGGTACATAGCCAAGGAATGGTTGAAGGTGGCAGTCCGTTTTAACTCAAACCATGAAACACAAAGTTTAACATGGAGTAGTTTAGGTAGCCTTCCAATCCAACTCAAACCATGAACCATACCATTTAAACCCGCCTTGGAGGCAAGTCGGCACGACACAACATCCTACTTGTCTTGTTCTTACCAAGTGGTTTAATATTAGTGAACATGCTTCATGATGTCACAACATTATAACAGAATCAACATTAGTCAAAACATGGCCTTTTTGAAAACATGGCATTTTTGTAAACATGGCATTTTTTGAAAACATGGCATTGCATGTCATAACATAACTTAGCATATCATAGCCATAGCATAGCATAACACATTATCACATATCAGCACATTACATCAGGCAACAAAGGGCCTATGCTGTAGGCGGAGTTGTACTTACCTCTCTCGTTATGTCCTACGAAGTGCTGCTCCTCCTCTGGGTACAGCTGCAGGTTTCCTCCTGCTAGTTGAAGGACATAAGTAAGGGTCTAATTAGTATTGTGGAATGTTGGGGATCTAACCAACATGTCTACATATTCCTAGTTGTATGTCCCCGATACTAGATGTCTTACTGGGTTACAAATAGTAACCCTATATCTTAGCCCAATTTATTAATCTTGGTATCCTTTAGGGTTATCTTGGGTAACCCTTAAGGTCAAACTAAAATCCACTTGTTAGTCAACCAAAGTCAACTATGGTCAACAATGGTCAACTTCGGTCAACTATGGTCAACCATTGTTGGTCAACCTTTGGGCCTTGGGCTTGACCCAGTAACTCGGGTATAACTCCCGGTTACCTTTCGTAAACTAATCGCTTGCTATACTCCAACTTGAAAAATTCATTTTCCCTTACTTGGAAAATTTAGGGAAATTAATCCCAAAACTTCATAAAAATCCTTTACTTAAATCGTAAAAATCCAAACTCTTGGATTAGTGCTTTATAAAATCATTTGAGGTTGAAAACTGCCCTTGGAACAGTTTTCCATAATCGAAACAATAGTTTGTAGTAGAAAAATAGTTTTCTAAAGACATTGGAAAGGCTAGTGGTGCAGGAATTTTCGGATTCCCTGCGCACCCTTCGAAAAACGATCCCAGTTTAAAAATTGGTTCGTAATCTGAAAAAGTTTTCTTCATGAAAGTTGTAGCTCTCGAAAAATACTAAAACTTTCGTGTTTTACAAAAATTCCAATTCAGCCTAGATTCGTCCCAGTTTTTGTTTGAAACTGGCTGATCCCGAAAAACTGAGTGAAAACTGGGTCTGGGGATCAGCCACGGGTTTTGGGGTAAACGGAGGCCATTGGGGCCTTATTTTTGAAAACGGTTCACGTATCCCCCTAGGAAAAATCGTTCCGAACAACTTTCGTGTTTTAAGTTTCTCCAAATTCGACCCCTAAGGGCCTCAAATTTCCCTTTTCCCGAAACTGGTCAGTTTTACCCGAAAATGGCAGTTTTCGGTTTTAAGTTCGTTTTACATAAATTTTACGTGCACACTACCTCGAACGGCTTCGGCCGTGAGCCTACGACGACCTGCAGTGCTTCTAACGTAACACATGCAGTCATATATCATTTAAACATCTTCATGCAAAGCAAAACCCTTGGGTGTTCTTGCACCAAACCAGGGTTTGCAAAACGTTTGATTTGCAACACCATACATCAATCAAACACAACCCTAAAATCCTAATTAGGGCAGAAAATTAAATGAGCTTATGCTCATACAAATCAAGCTTGAAATACATTTAAATTTCCCAAATGAAATTTAAATAAAACACTTAGGGTTAGAGGATTTATACCTTCCTTTTTGGCTGCCAACAAGTCCGGATTTCCCCTCCAATTGGGGTTCCAATTTTCGGCCTCTCCCACATGAAAATACACAAATTGAATCAAAACCTAATTAAAGAACTAGAGGGGTTTAGGAGGATTGGATTACCTTTACTTCTTGAGATTAGATCTAACTTTGGATCTAAACTTTTTCTTCTAACTCCTTGCTCAAGAAATCCGGTTTCCCCTCTATGGAATTTCTCTCCAAATTTTCGGCCTCCACACCTTCCTTTCTCTTCCTTTCTTTCTAGCTTTTCTTCTAATTTTTCTCTAGCTTTTTGCTCAAGAAAAACCGACCAACACATGGTCTCTCTTCTCCCTTGAAGTTCGGCTTCTAGTGGAAGGAAAAAGGAGAAATGAAAGGCTTAGAATGGGTTTTATTGGTTAATGAGCAAAATACTTGCTCATCAAGCCACCTAGGTGAGGTGGTGTGGCCTTATTGGCTAGCCATTCCCTTGGAGAACAAGGGAAGACTTCTTTCCCTAAAATCCAATGATGATTTGATGAGGTGTCCTCCCCCCCATTGGTGTGGTCGGCCATAAAGGAGGCCTTGGAGGCCAAGTACTTGCTCACCAAGGCAAGTGCTTGTTCAACAAGCAAAAGCTTGCTTACCTCACCTAGCTTGTGTCACCATGCTTGCATCATTTGTTGACATCATCAAGCAAAATTGCTTGCTCTCCAAGCCATAGACAACCGGCCTTTGCATGTGTGGGAGCCAAAAATTGGCTTGCTCAACAAGCCTTTCTAGAACATACACTTGTCACCATGCTATCAAGCCATGTGTGAACCAAAATTGGCTTGCTCACCAAGCTTCTTGATTGCTTATCTCACCCTTGCTTGTGTCACCTTGCTTACCTCACCAAGGTAAAAGCTTGTTCTCCAAGGCTCTAAGACACCAAAGACAACCGGCCATTGTGTGAGCCAAGAATGGCTTGTCCAACAAGCTTGCTTGTTCACCAAGTTTACTTAGTCACCAAGTAACCCTTGCTTACCTCATCTTGATGACATAACCAAGCTTACCTAAGCATGCTTTCATAAGCAAATTTCCTTGTTCCCCAAGCATGAAGAACCGGCCATGAGGTGCCATGTGGACCAAAAATTGGCTTGTTCAACAAGCTTTGTTTGCCTGGTTCACCAAGCTACCCAATGTAACCGATCAATGTAACCGGCCATTGGCTTAGTTCAACTCTAACTGGAGACTTGGTTAGGAATATCCATAAATTCCATAATTCAAAAATTACAAAATTACACTTTAATCCTTAATGACAAAATATTTACACTTTAGTCCCTGTGAGGTGGACAGTGTTGGTGGAGCCACTTGGCTCCAATTCCATACCTAATGGTCCACTAAATTTCCAAAAATCCTTAAATATAGGGTTTCAGTCCATTTCCCTACTAACTTAATCAATACTAATACTGTTTTTCACTTAAAACAGTACTGTTTCACTAAATTGCAGTCCGGAGTTCATCTTCGAAAAATTGGACTGTGTATGGATTTTTCTTCTTAGAACTTGAAACTGCTAAATCCCCATTGCTCCAAATATTATTCACAATTATTCTAGAGCGATCTCATACCTTGACTTTTGGTCAACTTTGACTATCTTGGTCAAACTTTGACCATCATGAAATTTCAACTCGTCATTTTCCTTAAAATGCCTTATACTGGCCTAAGTAATCCATCGTTGAGTCTCGTAGCTAATTAAATGAGAACTCAAACTTATACCGATATTCCATTCCAAACATGATCTAGACTTAGGTTTTCCTTGTTCAAAGGAAATCTAGAGTCATAAAAATTCGGGTTATTACATTTAATGTTTACTCGTGGTAGGTAAATTGTTATCTTTTATCTTTTTTTATTTTTTTATTTTTTAAATTTAAGAGTGGGGAATTCAAACTCTATACTTTTTAATGGAATTAGCTGTGATATTATTAT
Organism: Ficus carica; assembly: GCA_009761775.1. NCBI lineage: Eukaryota > Viridiplantae > Streptophyta > Magnoliopsida > Rosales > Moraceae > Ficus > Ficus carica. Next base: position 9,337,276 of record CM019741.1, on the reverse strand, counting down.
TAGATTATGCATACAACCACATTGTTAATATTCTTTCGTATGCAAGTTTTCTTATTTTTATGTGGGATTTAGAAATAAATAACCTTTTAAAAAAGTTTTTAAATAAATAATCTAAATTTTTAAAAATTAATTAATTGTTTTTTTTTAAATAGTCCATCAATTTTGACAAATAATAGATTATTAATTAATTATTAAAAATAAATAATTTAGTTAATCAGTAATTAATTACGATCAATTAATAAAAATAACTAATTTTTACCTATTCTTTTATTTTTTAATTACCTATTCCCCTAATTTTGTTTTTTAGATTGTTAGATAAAATGCGAAGAGAATGGCATTATTGTAATTTAAAATTAAAGGCTAGGCTTCTCTTTTACCACGTTTTTTCAAATTAAAAAAAAAAAAAATTGCTACGTGGCAGACCGTAGAAGCATCATCTGAGTGGGCGAAAAGCCGCGAAACTTGAGAGAGTACACAAGAAGTTTTTTTCTCCTTTTGCCTTTGAAAATAAACCAAAATACTTCTGGTTATGCGCCAAACGAATTTCGTCTCATCTTTACCCTTCATCGGCGATTAGCAAGTCCGTCGTCGTCCGGGGGCATTTCCGTCAATTCAAGCAACCTCCGATGGCGGACTCGCAGCCCTTCAGCGTCCGCATCGTCGCCGCCGACTACTACATGGCGCCGCCGATTCCAGGCCTCGACCTCTCCTACAGCAGCTTCCACGGTACTCACACGACGCCGTTTCGTCACTCCGCTCCATCTCTCTACTTGTTTGGTTACCGTGATTTTGCTCGAATCCAGATTTTCTTTCTTCGTTTCTAGGGTTTTGTCTAATATCGCTTGATTTTGATTGTTTATTGTTTGCGAAATTTGGTGTTAGTTGAAATTTGTTCGTGAATTAACGGTTCTCGAATTCATGAAAATCAGAATGTTGATGCTAGGATTTATATGTGGATTGATTTTCTCTCGGAAAAGTAATTTCTGTTGAATGATTATTTTCAGGCGGGAAAGTGAATGAGGTTCCTGTGATAAGAATATACGGCTCGACTCCGGCTGGTCAGAAAACTTGCTTGCACGTCCATCAAGTAAGATCACTTTCTACATTCTTCATTTCCCTTTTTTTTTTTCTTAAGATTTTTGCAATCCTTTTTTTTTTTTTTTTAAATGCTTTGATATGATCTTGAAAATCATATATATATATATATATATATATAGTTTATTTCAATGTTTGGTATCTGTTCCTTGTGTAACGTAGCTATATATATAATTTTTGTTCTGAGATTTTGCCTAATAAATAAATTTTTTTTGGGCTAATAATTGGCTTTTTTTATTTTTTATTTTTATTTTTTTGTAGGTTTTGCCTTATCTGTATGTGCCATGTGCCGATATTCAATCTCAGAAAGAAGGTAAATAGAATCTTTCCTGTTTGAGCCAATGCCCAAAAGAAGATTGATGTAGAATTTCTGTTAGAGGGACTTGCAGATTTGCTAGATTGAGATTTACAACTCTTTATTTTCCCCTCTGAATCTTCATTCTATTATCTAACCCACCTGCTATGATAATCGATGTTTTCATTTTCTGAGTGGGCGCACAAATTTATTTAGGTTTTCTATTTTTTTTGGTTGCATAGGTGATGCATTCACGCACGAAATAGCTCTAGCTATAGAGAAAGCCTTAAAGGTCGGTATGCCTCGTTGCATCAGATTGAGTTCTTCTCTCGGGCTCTTGTATATGCTTTACACGCTTTTTGTTCTTTGGATGGGTGATATCAAAAGTTTAGGTGCTAACGTTCTGTGCATGATATCTTCCAGCTTAAAAATAAGGCATGTTCAAAACGGCAGCATGTTCATGGTTGCAGCCTTGTACGTGCAAAAAGATTTTATGGTTATTATTCATCAGAGGAGCTCTTCATGAAGATATACCTGTATCCTTTTTGTTTTCTGTTGCTTTTTGATGGCCCAGGAGTATATTTTTGAGTACCTTGACAAGATATAAGCTATTACCCACATGATGTTTCTCGTGCTGCTAATCTTCTTCTGGTATAGATCTTGAACATCTCATTTATATTCCGTTGTTGCTAATATTGCTACTATTTTGTGTTCTAATTACAATTTCTTAACTTATATTCTTTTCTATGTTTTATAATTTCAGATATCTGGGGCCCCTTTAGAACTGTGTTACCTTATTTTAGAAGAAACCGTAAAGTTCTAACAGGATCACGTATAGTTTTCAACGTCTTTATTTGTGTTTGTTTGCCTTTCTTTTTTTCCTTTTTTGGTTATGAAATATCTCAATTGTTTTTGAAGCGTCGAAAAATAATTTGGCTTAGAACTATGGTTGTTAGCTTAGCCTGGTGGTAATTTCGATGCCCATCTTTAATGATGCCCATCTTTAATGTTGAGCTCCTAAGTTCAACTCATCTGATCTTTAAGTTTAAAGGAAAAAAAAAATGGTCTACAACTTTTCCTTAAGATGAAAATTCTTTTTTTGGTGCCAGACACAACATTCAATTATATATAAGCAAAAGGGACCTCTTCTTTTCCATTGCAAATGTGCACATTTTTCTTAACCAATCTGTTATTTAGCTTATATTTGGGCCTCAAAATTGTTGAACTTAAGCATTTTTCTGAAGATAAAAGATGAAGGTGTTTTTGAAGCATATCAATTTACATCCTGTTGGAGAAATTAACATGTTTTTGTCATTGTTGGTTGATCTTATAAGTCATACTTTAAATCATTGGTGATACTTTCTTTTCAGGATGGTGGAGTTCTTAACAAGTGTTTACAACCTCATGAAGCCCACATTCCCTTTATTCTTCAGTTTCTGGTAAGCAATTTTCTGCAAACTGAAACATTCCAGAGGAATTTTGTGTTTTTTGTAAGAATTCGATCTGGTTTGTGCGTTTCCTTGATATGCTAAATTATCCGTTCTTGAGGTGCTTAATAATCAAGCATTATTCCTATGATTTCATCAGCTATTGCTATAGTTGCTTCTGCCTCTTTTCTTATGATGTAAGCTTTTCATTTGGTAGGTTGACTACAACTTATATGGAATGGGTCATATACATCTGTCTAAGATGAAGTTCCGTCATCCTGTACCAGATGTTTTCTCCCCAAATAAATCTGTCTCCACCGAACAACCTAGAAAGGACATGGATCCCTCAACGTGCACACCTCTGGATTCTGAGGTTAATTTTTTCCTGATGATTTTGAACAAATTTATCAGTATTAATGTTTTTGGCTAGCATTTTTGGAATTTGAATAAAATGATTTTTGTTTTTGTAATATATTTTTTTCCCTTTATTCTGCATTAGACAGATAAAAGTGGTAGTCCATCTTTTGATGCACACGTTTGGATATCTTCCACAGTTCCAGCTGATTGGATGTGGTATTCTCCTGGCGATTTTGATGTTTCACCAAATCCAGAAATCAGCTCTGTCAAACGTCAAAGTCTTTGTCAACTTGAGGGGGATGCCACTGTAGATGGTTTGCCTTGCTTCTGTCACTACCATCCATATTTACAACATCTGCCTAGGTTACTTTTTTTGGTGTGTTAAAGTAATAGATTATTCGTGGTTTTGCAGAGATTCTTAATCAGCAGTTTAAAATGTATACATCCTTATCACAAACTCGTTCACATCTGAAAATGGTTCAATCACTTGTACCGATTTGGGAGGTATACCTGTCATTCATGTCAGTACGAAAATGTGTTAGATCATGTCTTACAATTTTCTGACAAACTGTAATGTTCTCTTGGATACTTTAGGAGGAGTATGAAAGAACCGGGACTAATGAGCTGGAAATACCTGCAGATCCTAGCAAACCACCGCCAGAAGATGTTTTAAGAACTCTCTCACTTAGTCCAGAGTTTATAAATCAATTTGTTGAATTGCATAATGAAGCAGGAAGCCCTTTGTGTTTAACTCCGTTAGATAAAGATGTAAGATCTGTGCAGCAAATGACATCATCAAAAAATGACATGGAACTTTCTGATCACCTTAAAGAAAGACGCGTAATTGGATCTTTGTCATCACAAGAGGAAGATGGTGCAATCTCCTCTACAGATGGGGATGGAAATGTTAGATTATCATTTAACGACAAACTTCCTGCATCTCGCATGATTGAGACATTAGATAAAAAGGTAATCGATCACAGTTTTGCATTTCTTTCTTCCACTTGTATGTTTGGGCTTCTTTGCAGTGCTGCTTATCTGCGCTCTCACTTGCAAAGTTCCAGGCACTTTCCTATTTTTAATATTGTCGAAAAAAAAATTGCTTCACCATTTTTTTTCCCCTTTTTCTCCCTTCTCTCTCCTGGTATTTCTTTTGACTAATGAATTAGATTTAGTTTTTGTGCTGTATGCATCCCCCCTCCCCCCTCTACTTGTGCAGTTAGGCCTCTTCTAGTTCTGCTTCTAGTTTTATAGTTCTTAAGTTATTCTGGATTTTCTCTGACTCCTTTTGTGACTTCGACTTAAACAAGATTGGCTTCTTATTTATTAAATAAGTGACTCCACGTTTATTTGGGGAAAGTTTTGGCAACTATTTCAGATTTTTTTTTCCTCCTGAATGGACTACTATTTAAGATTTAATTTACAACTTGTTCAATGATTTGTGTCAACACACTTCTAAAATTTGAATGTATGTAACTAATAATGAAGCATGCGTACAGAATACTAATTTGTAATGAGGATGTATGAGTCAGCTGTATTGTCTTGCGTTTTGTTTCATATTTGTATATGTTAGTTTACCGATGCTACCAAAAGCTTAAGCTGATAGGAGGTGAGCCAGCATTAGTATTTATTTTCCAATCCTATTATTTGTTCTCCAAAGTATAACTTGCAGGTTGTTTCATAAGAAATTTTTACTTGTCTTTAATGTATAAATTAAAACATGTATGCTTCTTCAGGTTGCAGATAAGGAAGCCTTGGGTCTTCTAAAGTGGCTTGCCAGTACTCAGGCAGCGGATGACATAAATTCTGACGATGAACTTCTTCGCGAGACCATTTTGAGTCCGCTTTTGCCTGCAAGTAGCATGGAAGAAGTTTTGGAGAAAGCTAATTTGGATTATGAGAGTGAATCTCAAAAGGAGTGTCAGGACATTCTTGATTCAGTTGATGATTTCGTTGACTTTAAGGGTAAGGAGAGAGCTGATTTGCCTGAAAAGAACCACTGTCTCAGCACTTCATCTGGGAAAATTATTCCCCAAGTGGATGGTGCCGATGACGATATGTTCTTAACTCCTGCCAGATCAACTGAAGATTGCTCCAAAACTGATTGCAAGAGAAATTTTGATGAGGCTTGTGAACACCAGGTATTTTTAGAGGATACTCTTATTGAGAAAAAGGTCGTGGAGGACGCTCACACAAGCTTTAATCATAGGCACAAGAGGAAAAAATTGTTATGGGGTTCTTTACCTTTTTCCATAAATGAAAAGTCAAAAGATGAGAGAGAACCTGTCAGTTTCTGTACTGAAACCAAAGGCCCCATAACTGCAAGTTCCTTATCTGAAGATACGGTGCGACAACATGAACATTCTTTAATAAAACATGCCAAGAGCGATATTTGTGATGGGAAGGAGGCTGCTTCACTGGTCGGATGCTCTGTACGGGACTTGATGAGGAGAAAGCGGCATTACCGTGTTGATCCAGTTGAATGTTGCTCTCAGGGCCTAGAAGAGGCCCATTTGGAAATGAAAGAAAAAGAAGATACAAATATCTTCCCTAGAAATTCAGAATTTCAAGTGCTACCTATTGATGAGCCTAATGAGAGGCCTTGTGTGTCTCTTGGCTTTTCTCCATTGCTGACTGCATCACAATCAATGCTTCATGAGGTTTATGATGTCAAAGCAACTGGTTACGACACTCCAATGTCTGGAGAATTCACCCTTTCGTCTAGGATTGACGGCTCGTTAGTTGGCAGTACAACAGATGATGGAAATTTTACTTCTCTTGAGAGGGATAATAGTGATGGTAGTGGAGTAGCCACTCGATCTGGGAACTTCATATCCACGGGTCCTTCTGATATGCATACAAGATCCTCACTGTCTAAGCCTGGTGTTCCTGATTCTGCTGCTGCTATCAGCCATTCTGAAAATAGTCAAGAATCTGGTGTTCTGTTATTGAAGTCTCATCCTCGGGATAACACATTTGCTGCTGAGAGATTGGAGTCAATGAATGCTGCGGCTTTGAGCTGTTTTCAAATTGCTGTTGGGCATGACAAATTGTGTGTGAAGAGTTGCACTGATGGTCAATTCTCCAGGGAATTGGAACATGAAATGTCTCCTAAGAAATCAGTGGGAATGAATAGAACAATCGACGTGAATGCTTTAAGCAGTGGACAGAGCCAGGGAGATGTTTTGCCGCTCTTCACGACTGATCGTCAAGATACAGATCTAATTAGCTTGACCTTTTGCAGAAAACCACCTCCAACTGCTTGGATAAATAGGCCATCTAGAAAAGCTTATTCTTATTCTTTTATCTCCCATCTTCCCTGTGCGGATAAGGAATCTCATGATGGAGCATCAGGTTGAGCTTTCAATTTTATTTTATTACGTTTTTGCCTTAGTAGACTAATGCATGCTTTCTCTATTCTAAGAACAGAGCTTTTTTTAAATATATATATATATATATATATATATATCCTGCTTTTTAATTAGGTTAAACCTGCTCATTGCATGTTAAAAGCCTGCAATGGCATATCTTTCCAATACCCTGTCCATTCATAGAGCATAGTTATCAACTATTTATGCCCATGATTAAGTTTGAATTTTGTAGACTGTGTTGGTCTGAAGTAACGTATATTCCTTTGATTGAGTTTGTTATTTTAATTTTGAAAGAAGTACATGTTCACAATTTGGACACGGACCTTTTAAGAGTTCTAGACACACATTATATCACATAGTTATTAGATGTATAGACTAGAAACTATGCATTACTTGATACATCTTGACTCTGAAGATTTTAGAAGAGTGTGAGTTGTACCTTTTGAGAGTAGGGCAATTTTATGAGACTTCTGCAGGCGTATTTTGTGAATTTTCATTGAATTTAAAGAATAAATTTCTCAGGTTTTGGATTCTGCTATTGCTGGGTTATTGATTCTGTGCTTCCTTCTATTTGAGTGTTATTTGATTAAAGAAATCCAAGTTTCTGTGGGTCTTTTTCCTGGGATTTTGGTTTTGACATTCATATCGTTTTGACTTTTTCTTTTTAATCATTGTGGACAAAAAATTCCCCCCTGATTAAGGGAAAGCTTTGGATGATTTTCTTCCATTCTTTATGGAAAACTGTCAAGACGAGGCAGAAGTTCAGAACAAATTCATTGGAGTGAATGAATCTACTTCAGAACAAGAAGCTCCAGTCGGTGTCCCTACTCACTATCAAAATGATGGTTCATACTCATATTTGTTAACGCCTCTAGTTTCGCCGCCTCCATCCGAAAATGTGAAAAGATGGCTGTCAGCTGGTAACAGAAGCCATAGCTGCGAGTTTCAATTTTTGGTTATTAGTTTTTGGAATCTATCTGATTTTTAGTTTGCGACTTCTAGGTAATTCAGTGGAGGAAAATACAGTATTGACGAAGCCTTCATCTCATAAAGGTAAACATTGATATGTTTTCTTGGTTTACGTTTTAGAATTGAGAAACTCTTATCAGATGATTGTAAGAAACTGCAGGAACTTCTAGTACTCTGATTGGTTCACCAAGTTCCTCACCCAATCATAACAAGAAGGCTTCTCCCGAATCGGGTTCTGCATCTCATCAACAATATCTTCAGGCACATGGGCCAGAAGATAACTGTGACAATGTTGATACCATAAGGAACCTTGCCAGTAATGAGAAGATATCAACGGTGCAGAGGGAACGAGATGCTGGAAAAGTTAAAGCATCTTCTGATTGTTCAATAGATATTTCTCAGATTTCAGGGCCAGATGGGAGATCTAAGCTTACTCCTCTCAGTCAAATTGGATTCCGGGACCCTGCAAGTGTTGGTTGTGGACAGCAGCTGACGTTGTTAAGCATAGAGGTGTGCTTAGTTCTACTGTCTACTTTTTTAACTTTTTATTTTATATAATTACTGTCTACTTTTTACTGAATTGATTTATTGCAAATTAGAATAACATAAAGAACTTTGGTCCCAAATTTGCTATCTTGTGCCAAAAGTTATGTTTGTCAGAACTTCAGATCTTTTCTGATAGTGTTTAATTCTTGTTGTCAAAGTTTCAAGTCTCCTCAGAGTTTTGCCAAGTAGAAGCGTTTGTCTTTATAACATTGATCCAATTTGAAGGTGAATTGGTGATAGGTTCAAGCAGCCTCTAGAGGAGATCTTCGACCTGATCCTCGATTTGATGCTGTCAATATAATATCTCTTGCTATTCTTAGTGATAGTGATTTTGCTGCCGAACTCCATGTGCTCTTGCACAGTAAAGCTGAAAATTCTCATAGGTATGGATTCTACATTTTGTGTGGGCATTTATGAGTAAATAGATTCACGTGGGTTACAAGCATTAAGGATCTGAATTGCCTCTGATGGTTATTCACATCCACTTGCAGGAATCTTGATGGAATTACTGGCTGCAATGTGTTGGTTTTTTCTGAGGAGAGGTGCTTGTTTGATCACTTTATAAAGTTTGTATGTTCACTTGACCCAGATATTTTGATGGGTTGGGATGTTCAAGGTGGTTCGCTTGGTTTTTTGGCAGAACGAGCTTCTTATCTTGGTATAGGTTTACTGAACAGCATATCTCGTACACCATGTGAAACTAAGATTGCTGCTGGAGATTCAGAAATTCCTGAGAATGGACAACTGGATAACGTAATTCCCGAGTCAGTAATTGCTGATCCTGTTGTTTTGGAAGATGCAATAATTGAGGATGAATGGGGACGAACTCATGGTAGTGGGGTCCACGTTAGCGGTAGAATTGTCCTTAATGTTTGGCGACTGATGCGTGGTGAAGTTAAGCTTAATATGTACACAATTGAAGCAGTTGCTGATGCTGTATTGAGGCGAAAAATCCCTTATATTTCTCATAAGGTGCTAAGCAGATGGTTTTCCAGTGGTCCTGAGCGAGCAAGATATCGATGTCTAGAATACGTGAAAGAGAGAGCAAAGTTGAACCTTGAGATTTTGAACCAACTTGACATGGTAAGAAAGGCTCTGACAAGTCAAGAGAAGGGGGTAAAAAATACCGTCAATTCCTCTCTATCAAAAGCCTTTTCCGCATTAACTTGGGATGGGAGGATTGAGTAGATACTTATCTTTGTCAAAAATCTTTGATTGAGTAGATACTTATCTTTGTCAAAAATCTTTGTTTGATGCCTATACTATTTCTTTTTCTCTGTTTTTGTTTGTTTGTTTGTTTGTTTTTTGTTTCATTTCATTTTATTTTTGTCTTATTTGAGGCGATGGTTATGCCTATAGATATGTGTTGATTTGTGTGTGTCTTTATTTGGTAAGGGAGAATGGTTAGAAGGATGATACGATTAGGTATAAGTTCCTTTTCTCCCATTATATACAAAGCCATGGCTGTGTGTTTTTTTTTTTTTTTTCCTAGTTAGTTCCGATGAACTTCACTTTAAAGGACTCTGTCTTTCATTTGTGTTTGGTTTTACGTAATCGTTTGTCAGGCAATTGACTTTGTTTTCACACTTGGAAGATATTTATGAGTGTGCTTGTGCAGATAAATCGAACATCAGAACTTGCTCGTGTATTTGGCATCGATTTTTTCTCGGTTCTCTCACGAGGTTCACAATTTCGTGTTGAGTCCATGTACTTGAGATTGGCACATACACAAAATTATCTACCCATTTCCCCTGGGAAACAGCAGGTTGGTACTCTATCATCTCTCACGATCTTCTAAATTGGGGCAGATATCTTTTATTTTCTTTCTTCCCCTCAGGATTTATTAAGCACGAAGTAATACCTTTATGAATTAATTGCTTCGTGATTCGGAATGTGACTGATCAGTGCCTCAAATTTATGATATCAGGTTGTTTCTCAACCTGCAATGGAATGCCTGCCTCTTGTAATGGAACCAGAGTCCGGTTTTTATGCAGATCCAGTAGTTGTTTTGGATTTTCAGTCGCTTTATCCATCTATGATAATTGCATACAACCTGTGTTATTCTACATGCCTTGGGAACATTGCTCCTTCAAAGGCAAATATACTCGGCGTCACTCAATATTCACCAGATCCAGATATTCTGCGGAAGTTAAAGGATCAAATACTGCTCACTCCTAATGGTGTTCTGTACGTCCAATCAAAGGTAGTTCTACCCATTTCTTTTTCTTTCCTATTTGAATTTATTGCTGCAGCCAGACAAAGTCCACATATATTTTATGCAACTGGAGCTCAGGTTGATTTTCCGCAAACTTTGACTTTTTTTTTTTTTTTTTTTTTTCCCTCTCTCTCTCTCTCTCTTGCTGTCCTGTCATAAAGTTTAGAAAGTGCCTTTGTTCTATGAACCCAGCATGAGATACTATTGTCCAGAAGAAATAATATTCATGACAAGGGTACATTCTCATGTTAGGGCTCTAAGAAATACTTATCAGTTTACCCTATAAAGGGAAATTAACATGAGCATCAGATGAGAAACGGGCGAGGGAGATTAATAACTTCTGTTTCTTGATGTTACACAGGTCCGTAAAGGTGTATTGCCCCGCTTATTGGAGGAAATATTGTCAACTAGGATTATGGTGAAACAAGCTATGAAAAAATTGTTTCCTTCACAGCAAGTTCTTAACAGAGTATGTCTATGTTTTGCCGTAGGATTGTCAATAATTCTCAGATTCTCAGCCTTGCTGTTTTATATGAATACTTTTTGTTGAAATATAAAACTATTGTTGGCCCACCTCTTAACAGCTTACGCTTTTGGGATTGATTGGTAAACTAACATGGTATCAGAACGGAAGGTCCTGAGTTTGAACTTCTACAATTGCACTATTTAACCCCTTTATTATCATTGTATGTTAGGCCTTAATTTGTTTCGGGTTTCTTATAATTTGCGTTGGACTTTCAAATTAATATTTGTAAGCACGTTTGCCCATTGTCTGGCCTGCACTTGAGTGGGAGTGTTGAAATATAAAACTATTATTGGCCCATCTCCTAACAGCTTAAGCTTTTGGGATTGATTGGTAAACTAACACTTTTCTTAGATACTTATGCTATGACTGATCAGTCATTCATTCTACTACTGTAATGTGGCTATCTGAATATTTTCTCACCTTTTCATTTTAGCAAAGAGAGAGGGATCGCATTTATTAATTTGTGTCGTTTCTCCTCAACTTCTATATTTTCTCTAGATATTTTCCAATCTGTTGTTGCATAAGAAACTTCTTGATGATATTGTTTGTGTCTATTTGACTTCATCTTACTGGAATATTTCTATTGGAAATATTGTTTGAGTAATTGCTCATATTGTGCACTTTTAAGTTCGAAGAGTAAAAATTGCACTATTTTTTTCCAGATATTTAATGCAAGACAGCTGGCATTGAAACTAATAGCAAATGTAACATATGGCTATACTGCTGCTGGGTTTAGTGGTCGCATGCCTTGTGCCGAGCTTGCGGATAGTATTGTTCAGTGTGGTCGTAGAACAGTCGAAAAGGCTATTTCCTTTGTAAATGCTAATGACAAGTGGAAGGCCAAAGTTGTTTATGGCGACACTGACAGGTATGCATTTACTTCTATTTATTATGGGGTATGACGGTAGAGTCTCTGTCTAACCCCAGGTCTCTTTAAACACTTTTCTATTTTGTTTAATATTGTTTATCGTGGCAGTTCATCTTTGTAGCCTGCAAATGGATTCAGGAGTCGACATATTGTTCATTATGATTCTTTGTGTGTGTTTGGGAACTTATCAGGTTGACTGGCTTTATTTTGTGCAGCATGTTTGTCCTCCTAAAGGGACGCTCTCGTGAAGATGCTTTTAAAATTGGGAATGAGATTGCCTCTGAAATCTCTGCAATGAATCCAAATCCAGTTACTCTTAAAATGGAAAAAGTTTATCATCCATGCTTCCTCCTTACTAAGAAGCGATATGTCGGTTATAGCTATGAAAGCCCTAAGCAAGTGGAACCTGTTTTTGATGCTAAGGGTATTGAGACAGTTCGCAGGGATACATGTGAGGCTGTTTCCAAAACAATGGAGCAGTCCTTGAGAATCTTTTTCGAACATCAGGACATTTCTGAGGTGACAGCGCGTTTTACTTGCATGCATATAAAGCAAACACGTGCATTTTAATTGTATTGTTTTTGTTATTTGACCTAAATAATCGTTTCACTAAATCCATAGCTTGATGTAACTGGTCTTGGAAAAATTTCATGGGGAGGTAGGTTGTTGTAAAATTTTCATTGGGTTGTAAATCACGATCCTCGGACAATTTGATTGGGGTTTGTATGTAAATAGCTTTTTGTACTCTGGCTCTTAGTCTCACTCAGTAGTAATGACCGACTTTTTTAATTCTCAGGTTAAAGCATATTTGCAGCGTCAATGGAAGCGGATCCTGTCCGGAAGGGTGTCTCTTCAGGATTTTGTTTTTGCAAAGGAAGTTCGGTTAGGAACCTACAGTACAAGGGATTCCTCGTCACTCCCACCAGCTGCAATAGTGGCCACTAAAGCGATGAGAACTGATCCAAGGGCAGAGCCACGTTATGGAGAACGAGTTCCTTATGTCGTCATACATGGAGAGCCCGGGGCTCGTCTAGTAGATATGGTTGTGGATCCATTGGAACTCCTGACTCTTGGTTCACCCTATAGGCTGAATGGTCTGTATTACATTAACAAGCAGATAATCCCGGCTCTGCAGCGAGTGTTTGGACTTGTTGGAGCCGACTTGAACAAGTGGTTCCTGGAAATGCCCCGATCAGTCCGGGAGACGATTTCCAAACGCCCCCTTTTCACCTCAAATCCTCTCCGAACCCGAATTGATTATTACTATCTCTCGAAGCATTGTATTCTGTGTGGCGAGTTGGTCGATGCATCAACCCATCTGTGCAAGCAATGTTCCCAAAACAAAACTGCTGCTGTGGCTGCTGTTGTCGGAAGGACTTCAAAGTTGGAGAGAGAGATGCAACATCTTGCTGCAGTAAGTTACACTACCAACTTAACCAGAAATTACTACTAGTCAGTTCATTCGCATTATATTTTTTCATCTGTTTGTCTAACTGCCAATTCTCATGCAGATATGCCGACATTGCGGCGGTGGGGACTGGCTTGTGGAAAGTGGTGTAAAGTGCACTTCACTTGCTTGCCCGGTGTTCTACGAGAGGTGTAAGGTCCAGAAAGAACTTCAAGGCCTTTCGGCTGTTGCTGCAGATCAAGGTCTCTACCCAAAATGCATGGTTGAGTGGTTTTAAATTGCCGCAAAGCATGTCCGAGTCTCCGAAACCATATCTTACAAAATGATTATTTTGTGCTCCGTATACATGTTCATATAAAAGAATGCATACATACATACATACAAACATACATGAATAGATACACACATGTATATAGGCATCCATGTTAAGCTGCCCCATGTTGTACATATCTATTTCTGTGTCCCCTTTGTAAGCTTCTTTAGTTGCTCTTCCTTTTTTCATATAGTTTTCTTGTCCAAATATTTGAGCATAAATTTTCGTTCAAAGAAAAATGTACCATAACCAATTTGATTACTCTAGTTTTATGTGCTCTATTGCTGAGCTTCTTTCTACGAGGAGGGTCTCTCTTTTGCAATTGATGCGGGTATGCATTCTTCTTTTGAGAACATCGACTCTTTTAATGTTATTTGTAATGTCAAGTGATTTATTTATTTATTTTAATTAGAAACGATGAGTATCGAGATGAGATACCAATTAACCCTAGAGTACCTATGCCATGTACTCGGAAGTTTCTTATATAGTGCGAGATAAGTTGTTAGTGTTTACATTTTGAGCCGCCCTTGAAGGTAGCGACTTTATTTAACAGAGTCCATTCACAAGTTAATTTTGCTATATGTGCGTTAGAGTACAAATATGTTGTCTCATTTTCTTGTCTAAAAGGATGTCCCTTCAATAGGTTTTTGATAACTCATCTATTTATCTACGGATTTTTAACATTTAGTATTTTTTTTATGAGGTTAAATTCTTAAATTCAGATGATGTGAGATTACACTATTAGAGATTTATTATGTGCAAATAAGACAGGAAATTTGGGACATCAGATTTCAATTATGTGCATTATGGATCATTTTTAGCTTAAAACGCTTCCTTGTATGGCTGAGTTAAATAGCATAAAACGCCCTTAGTAAGTGTTTTCCATTTTTAAAAAGATTTATTAAAAATGATGGTCATACACGTACTCGTACTTGTTACATCCATGGCTATCCCGTCAACTAGAGGTGTAAATAATTGGTAAGCCTTTAGCGGATCTTCCCACATGAAACTTGTGGACGTGTTCTACATAACAAAGAGGCATTCGATATCTTTTTCTTTCCCATAACATAACTCAATCTCAATACGTCGGAGAGAAAGATCCTCTTAGTGAGAAAGATACCATAGCGGAACTTTCACAAGACAATTTCAGCAGTCAAAAAATGGAGTTTACTACTCCAAACACCGTAACAAAGCCCCACACCAAGTAACTTCACAACACACCATACGTTCGTCCTCTATGAAATAATAGAGTTTCTTAGCACTTAATACATCCACTCTCAAAGCCATTGTGGTTCATGATAATCAACAAATTTCTTTCACCGATCAACATCGTACCAAATAATTAATGGTGCATTTGGATTATAGAGAACTCCTTATGTTTGGATGACATGTCCAATTTCTAAAATTGGAAAATTTTGCATTAAAAAAATTATTTGTCTCAACTTTTTTTATCATTCTCTCATTTTGGAAAAAAAAAAAACTATATTATTTTCAAACTTACTTTGTACGGTACTTTTTTAAAAAGAGAATCTTTTTAAAATCTTCTCACAATGCACCATTTAATACCATTTTTTCTCATTCCAAATAATTTTTTGTTTTCAAAAAGAAACTTTGTTACACATCCAAACACCATCTTATCCTCAAAAGAAAAGACTCTCTCATTTAAAACAAAAAAAATTTCCTCTCTGAAAATTGACATGCAATCCAAACGGAAGTTTTTCATATCAGTTTTTGTCTTTTTTTGAAAAGTTAACAAAATTTATAACTAGTTTTTGAGAAATCATTCAACTTCAACATAAAAATTTCATCTCAAACTCGTGTTCCAAACGGGGGCTAAGCTTGTTTTTGGACATTAGGTTTGGACTCAAAAATTTCAACTCAGTTTTTGTCTTTTTCTGAAAAGTCAGCAAAAATTTTAATTAATTTTTAAAAAGTCAACAAACTCTAACCTAAAAACTCCACTCCAAACCGATACACCAAACACAATATTGAATAATTTAATTGCCTGTATGAACCTTAGTAATATAGTTAAAACACAAAATCCTTAATACTTTCCTTTATTGTTTGACCATAATATAAGTTTAACAATTATGGAAATCCTCATAAAATTGTTTTCAATATTCTCTTGGACTGCATAATTAGAACACATGATACTCGTATGGCACAAGATGTCAAATAATAACACAAATAAATAAAACATGGACAAACTTAACAAGCTTAAACTTCATGCATCCTATCAAGAAATAAAATTATCGACACGATAATTCTATCACCCGTATGGACCTCAGTAACATGATCAACATATGAATTTATCCAAGCATAATCAAAATCTATTATTGACAATAATATATGTTAATTTAATGATTATGCTAATTATGTTAGACCAAGAACGTCTCTAACACAAGTTATTGAGTCCAATAGACACATCAAAGTCTATGTGTCATATGTGGGTGCTACGGGTGAGTGTGTGATGTGTGTGCACGGTATATAGATAGGCTTTTGAAAGGAGCGTCCATCTCCCTCGAGCCGCCCTCACCGGCGAGATCCGGCATTTTCAGATGACGCTATCATTTTCGGTCTCCTCAAATATAAATTCATCTAAAGATGATTAAAATTAATTAAAAAAAATTAGATGTAGAATACTCAAACTCTACACCTATACAATATTATTAAATTATGACTGCAAGACAAAAATCACTTTCAATAATTCATAATTGCAACAATAAAATACTATTTTTTCTATCCTAAAAAATAATTGATTGATTATGAATAACTAACATATAAATTCTTTGTAAAAGACGAAAAACATCTTAATTATGCACCATTATAAAATTCATCAACATAAATACAATAATAAGAAGAGATAAGAGTATATTTTGCTTTAATGTAAAATAATACAAATTTCAAGCAAAACAAAATACAAATAATTAAATAGTACCATAATGACACTAATTCATTATTTTTTTCTTTTTTCTTTTTAATGTGTTTATTAACGAGTAATCTTATTTGAAAAAAAAACAAATTAAAATTTTTATTTTAAATTCGAGTGTTTATTTTTATTTTTTGGAATTAAATGACATGGATCCCATCTAAAAATAGAGAATTAAGCTTCTTAATAAAGAGAAGTTTGTCTCATATCTATTACCTACACAATTAAATTCTTTAGAGAAACTGACTAACTTTTATACCAAATATAACCTTATTCTTATTTGATAAATTTTTTTTTTTCATTTAAGAGTAATTTTGTAACTATAGTAATTCTATAACTAATTCTTCTAATATTTTAGAAGGTAAACATATTAGAAATTTAATTTCTTAAATAACTTGACTCTTTGATATATTAATAAACATTTTAATCTAATCTAGAAAATTAATTTCATGCGATTTAATTATTTTTTCATGTATTTAATTTTCTATCTAAAAAAAAACTTTTTTAATCACTTTAATTTCCTTCTTTGATAATCAACTCCACTCCTCTACTAAAAGAAGCGCGCTTTAGGGTTTAAGCTTCCTTTTCTTCTCCCTCCACATCTTCCATGGAGGTTTTAGGTCAAAGGCAAACCTAGTTCTCAGTCTCAGTCCCAGTCCCAGTCTCAGTCACTGTCTCTAATGGCACATTCTCCTTTCTCTCTCCTCATCCTCCGATGCCTCTCTCTCTCATCCCCAACCCCAAAACTCCACCGTTCTTCCCTCTTTCACCTCCTCACCACCAAACCCTTCTCGACTTCCCCAACACCTTCTTCCTCCTCCTCCTTCTCCGCCGACCCAAACGCAACGCCGTCGGCGTCGCTCTCTGCTCGCTTGAGCTTCGTCTTCGACCAAATCGACGCCATCGAGAGGGACCGCTCCGACAAGGACGATACGCTCCAGCGAATCCGCGCCTGGCGAGAGTCGAAGAAGCCTCAACAGGAGCGGCAACAGCAGCCGGAGGCGCCACAGGAATCGGAGCTCTCCAACCATGGAGAGATCGCGGATTCGAATTCCGCCGTTTCCGGTTTGGTCGTCGCGGCGGCGGAGTCCGAAACGCGCGAGGCCGAGTTGTCGTTTGGAGCTAAGGAGAAGACCAAGAGTGAGGTGGAGTTGGTGCATCCATGGCCGGAGTGGATCGAATTGATGGAGAGGTTGGTTCAGCAGAACTACTTTGATCATCGGAGGAAGGACGAGGACAAAATGATCCAGGATTTGGGGTTTGACCATCGTCATCAGGATGATTCTAGGGCTGCTGGCGATGCTGGTGCCTTGGATTTCAACAATTTCAAGCTTGTTCAAACCGCTTGCGTCAATTTCGGAAAGGACCGGTTCGATATCTTGAGGTTCGTATTTCCATTTCTCAATTCGTTGTTATAATAATTGCGAAATTCAAATGGATTAATGGACTAAACTAGGGCAAATGGTGATGATATTTTTATATTTGAAACAAAAAAATTGCATATTTGATATGTTCTAATGCCTACTTCTATCTTTTGTCCTATATATGTATATTTATTTTCTAAAAGTTTTAAGCTTTGTAACTTGCAGAAGGAAAATTTAGAATCTTGAAATAATTTGAAAATGACAATGTTGTAATTCTTAAGTTAAAAATGAAAACGTCAACACGTCAACCGATAAGCAACCAAATGCTAAAATTTGGCACATGTTATACTTGGTATTGAATTGGGCATCAAATTTAGAACATCTTGAAATTGACATTTAAGTATGGTAGCATTATATTGGAGAATGATTTTCTTATCCAAAGACTGAATTTCAGCATTGGCATAGAAATTTAAACATTGCATTGGAGATACTATAATCATGGAGTTGATTCAAAAATTGTATCTTTGTGTTGAAAATCTGGTATAGTGATTCGGGTATTGAATTGATGCTACAGTTAAGATTCTAGAATTGATTATGAATGCATTCGAGAATTAACTGACTTTGTAAGACAATGAGGTTTTTTTCCTTGCTTTTTTTTTTTTTTCTTTGCTTATTTCGGCTAGTGTAGGGCGTTTTGTTTTTTCTTGTTCAGTGTTGTGTTAATTCATGTGCTGGTCTGCTGGTTTGACAATGTTGTAACCACTGCCAGTTTGTTTCGGAGGTGCTGAGACAGAAAAATCAATTTCAGGTCCTTGTCGAGACAGGATATTCAGATTTTGGTGGGTTTTGGATGCCCGAGTGCAGACAAAAAGGTCGTTTTCTCTGCAAAATTGTTGAGGAAGCATGTGCACCTTGACGAAGGAGATGTGAGTATTGCTTTTTAACTTGCTACTGATGCTTATTTCTTGCCCCTATTCATCATCTTAAGAACTCATATATTTGTCGCCTTACTTCTTAAGCCCGTTTGCTACTTTTATCTTTTATGCTATCCCGAATTTCTTGTTATGTCTTAATATGCGTTCCTGGCAATGGCATTCTTTGCTTATTTTTCAAGGACAGCATCATGTCCCTATTTGATTTTCTCGTCCAGATAATTCAATCAGATAATAGTTTTGAACATTTATTTTCATCTTGATTGAATGATCATAAGTATTAGTATCTTTGATGATCCTACCTTTTCCTTCTCGTTTCTTTTTGCTTTGGTGACTTTGCTTTGTTCCAAAGACTTGATTTTTGTTGGAGGTTATTGCATGATTAATTTTTATTCCTGTACCAGGTATGTAGTTCCTGCAGTTTGAGGAATTTATGTGACAGAGCGTATCTCCTAACCTTAAAAGAGGACGAAGCCCGGACAATTGATATTATGCGTGTTTTATTGGCATATGGTTTTGATCCACTGAATGGATCAGACGTGAATCAATCTCTTCTGAAGCAAAAATCTGTGAAGACCGTCGTCCGTAATTGCTTCATGAGGTTGTCAAGTTGAGTTCTGTACCAATAGATCCTAATCTTCCTCCTCCAATAATTAAAAAGCCTCCTCCAAAAGTAAAGCAGCCACCTCCACCTCCAAGAAAACGTGTTGGACGTGATGACATTGAGATGAAGAAAGGAGATTGGCTGTGCCCCAAGTATGTTTCTTCTTCACATTTTCCCTACTCATGTCCTATGCTTGGTCATGATCACGTGGGTTGGACTATTGCAGACTGTGCACTTCAGTTTTTCTGTCGACAACCTTTTACTTGTTCGCATGTTTTTGAAAACTGTTTCACCAATCGAATTGTAACGGGTAAAGATATCAATCTGCATGCATTGTTGGACATATTTAACCTACAATCAGGAATTTTAGTGCTTTCAATTCAAGTAGACCTCAAAAATGTATTTACTCAAGATACTTGCCTAGATCGGTGGTGGATAATAACCATCCATCCTAGTGACCATCCATCCTAGTGATACTTGACGTCGTTGCGGGTTGGATCAGCTGCTTTCTTGAGATGCAGTGGATGGATTGTGATGGATGCGTTGTATACTATTACGCTAGCCTGTGCTAATTAGGGTAGTATGTTCTTAATAAGCATGTGTTGAATTAGCATTTGCTAATTTGTTGTTTGTTTCTATAATTTGTAAGTTTCATCTTCTTGGATTTTCTGACAATTGTTGATTTTCCCATCAGGTGTGACTTCATGAATTTTGCAAAGAATACCGTTTGCCTGCAATGTGATGCGAAACGTCCAAAAAGACAGCTACTCCCGGGAGAATGGGAATGCCCCCAGTAAGATTTCATTCCTTGGTACTTTTTGTCTTGGGAATATCATAATTAGGTGCTAATAGAAGTACTTGATAATTGCAACAAAAAAAATATTACCTTCATCATCCGTGGGCTTTGTTTGTCTCTCTGATTTTCTCCTTTTTTTTTTTCATCTTTTATTTTGGATGTGCAATGTACTTGAACATATCTGTGATTTAGTTATTATGTTCGGTTAGATAGCCGATATTTCATGCTACTTGAGATACATTGGCTCATGACCTCTAAAGAATTTTTGTAAATGCCTTATTTACGGCATAAAATATTTTTGAAGCTTTTTTTAGTTGAAAGAAAAAAAACCCTCATCATTGACTCTTTGTCTGCAGGTGTAACTTCTTAAACTATCGGAGAAATGTAGTATGTTTTCATTGCGATTGCAAGCGTCCACCTGATGAATTCACGGAGAGCAAAATGCAAGAAAGGCATCATGGCCCTGGGATGAGGATGGAGAAAACACCAAACCGTTCAGAGGTTTCGAATGCATGGAATTTTGACTTTGATGACGATGAATCAGATGGGGCAGATGTTGCTGCTTTTGAGTATGCAGATTCTCCAGTCAAGGGTGAAAATTCTCCTTACGATAACCAAGCTAAAGGAGGAAACTTTGATCTTAATAAAGCTAGCAGAGAGCCAAGGATCCATGATGAAGGATATTCCGATGCTTGTACTAGTAAACGCGGTACTGGGTTTGATGACTTTAGCGATGAAGAAGATGATATTGACAGCTATGAGTTAGAAACTGGTAATAGAAGTTCGGTGCCTATGGTATCTTCGAATGATCTTTCTGAGTTTGAAGAGCATTCTGAGTCAGATGATAATATAGGACCAGATAATGCATGTCGTAGAACAAACTCTCCATCTTACAACAAGCAATCTAAGGTCATGCGTAAAAGTAGAGCGTTCACTGGATCTGATGACAATGCACTAGATTCAGATTCCGACAGCGAGCTTTCACCTAAACCCAAGTGGAAATCCAGTCACGTTGCTGATTTTAGACCAAGGGGTAGAGGTTCAAAAGGTCCTTCCAAGGATCTCAGCTTTGGTTCTGAAGATGAAGTTGGGCTCTACTCCGATATGGATGACGACCTAGATAAAAACCATGGATCAAGGCGAGGTAAAGCTAATGATTTTCACAGGAGAAGAAGTTTCAACTCCGATGATCCTTTTTCCGGTGACAATTCACACTCTCATAAGGGTAAATACCGAGGAAAAACTGAATCCAATAGAAAAGGGAAAGATTCCAAAGGGCGGAGCAACGACAACTTCAACAGAGACACAAAATTCAGATCCAACGGGACAAGGAATGGTAGGAGGAACACTTTTGAAGACGATGACGAGTTTGATGGATCCTCGCGGGGTTATCCTAGTAGAGGATTCAGAGGGAATAGTAATAGGCAGAGCAATAATAACTTCACAAGAGAAACAAAATTCAGATCCAATGGGACGTGGAATGGTAGAAGGAACTCTTTCAAAGGTGATGATGATTTTGATGGATCCTCACAACGGTTTTCTGGTAGATTATTTAGAGGGAATGGTAATGGGCAGAGAACGAGTGATAGAAGGGGAGGTGATAAGAAGGATTTCAAGGGGCCTAGAAAGGGAGGATTTGGAAAGCACCAAGGCGAAAGACGTGATGGAAACGACATGAACGACAAAGATTTCGGCGAGTTCAGAAATAGTAGACGCGTTATAGAGAGATAGGTTAAAATTTAAGCCATATTCAATTTTGGGGGAAGAAAAAGGTTCAAATTTTTCTTTGATAGCTTGCATTGTGCTTTCACGGTGTTGTGAAAAAATGCTTTGATTAGCAGCATTTTTGTTTTTGTTTTTGTTTTTTTTTTTTTTTTACTATAAATAATTTTTGAAAAGAATAGAAATTCAATGAAAGTAAAATAAGATATATTGGAAGGGGTGATAAAAGATGACATTTGGGCGTTTAACATTTTTGAGTCTTAACATGAAGCAAAAAAAAAAAAAAGACCATCGAATAGTGAAGAAATCTCCCATCCCCAACTTAAAAATAAAAGAAAAAGAATCTAGTCCATCAAATACGACATGTCGTTTGTCCAAATTAAAATGACAGGTTTGCTAGACAAATGACATGAAACGAGAACAAGCTTCTACATAAAGATTCCGCCGTCCCATTTTCAAATTTTCACTTAGGTAAACTTTTTCAATTGCAAAATTTATCGAGAACGTTTTAAAAGTTTCAATTGCACCCGAGTTTTGATTCTTAACTATGCATCTGTTTGGTTCGACGATTAGAATTAAATTTTTAAGTTGGAGTTGGTTAATTTTTTAAAAATTAGTTATAATTTTTGTTGACTTTTAAAAAATAAAAACTGATATGAAAATTTTGAGTTGGAACTAAGATACTAAACAAATGTTATATTTGTTATTTTTGAAGTTTATTTTTTTCATATAATTTTATTACTCTCAACTAAAGAATTAGGGTCTCTTAATCTTGACGATAGCAATTGAAAGTAGTCGTGTGGTGGAGCCAAAAAATTCTTTTCGAGAAAAGATACAAACTAAACAAAAAGTGTATAAAATAAAACGTGTGCTAAATTTTCTTTTTTACTCTCTTCTTCTTCTTCTTCTTCTTTTTATTTTTTTTTTAATTTTTATCTACTTGTATTGTGTTTTTTTGGGTTCACAAAATTATGAACTTGCATAATAGTATTTATAATGGTTAAGGTAAAAAAAAATATTTAGGCACCGTTTGGGGCACATTTCTAGATGGTATTTTACTATTTTGATTTTAATATTTCAACCCTATATCAAACTTTTCATATATTTTATTTTCAAAAAAATCAAATTTTAAAAGTTCATAATTTTCTCATTTCAAGTCAAATGAGATGATTTTTACGTCAAAATGCTCGTATCGGCGAAACGAAATAAGACAAGATTTATTTTGCATATTTTTTTCGAATACATTTTAAATTTTTACACTGTTTTCTATATTATAGAATTTTTTTTAAAGTTTTCCTCCCAAACACACATTTCTAATTTAATCTTCAAAACAACATCTCTAGATGTCTCCCTAAACAGGTCCTTATAGTGTTTACTCTTAACATGAGATATATTCACTTTCACTCAATGTAATAATTCCCTATGATGAAAATAAAACTTACATTAAAAAATCACACAACTTTTTTAACTCCCTTAATTTATTTATTTTTTTGGTTGGGGGGTGGGAGGGCGCTGGGGCTTCTCATCATTCTTTTAACCTCGTGACAATCTTACTACAGTTATCTCTGAATAGAAAAATAGTTAGGGTGTAACTTGACACATATTACTTTTTAAGATAACACCTCAAAAAGTTATTTTGTAAGGTGTAAACGAAGTACATGGTGCATAAATTTAGTAACATTGAGAAAATTCAAGGACTAAAATGGTAAGTAATAACATAGAAGGCCCAAAGCGAAAAGAAACGTGCAAATTATAACCCTAGCTTAAATAAATGCATACAATTTGAAAACCGCAGAAGCAGACAAACAAAGGGAGCGAATCGCAATTTCCCAAAACTTTCGGGGTCGTTTTTGCACAAGCCTTACACTACGTCGTCCTCCCAAAAATTTCAAATCTAATCCGGTATAAACACCCATAGAGAACGCCAGAAACAACCACAAAGACAAACCGACCGATCCACCCAGTGTGCCACGTGTACGGTGGTGAAGGCACCAGAATACAAAAACCGTACTCTCCCTCCCTCCTTGACCTTACCTTCCACTTTTCCACACGCTCTGCGAAATACAAATTTTTTCACCCCAAAGAAAAAAAAAAAAAAAAAAGAAGAAGAAAAACCCACAAAAATCCTTCTCCTCTTCTCTATCTCTCTCTCTCTCTCCCTCACTCATTGGCTTCGCCTCTCTCTTCTTCCCCTCCTTTTTGTTCAAGTTTCGCGGCAACACCATCTCCACTCTCTCTCTCTCTCTCTAACTTTTTCTCTCTAAACAGCTCTCTCTCTCTCTCTTTGTGTGCAAAGGTCGCTCCGAGAATCTGCTTCTCTCTCTACAGAAAAAACTTGTTGTTTTTCTGCTTCTCTTTCTCTCTCTAATGGTTCAATTTGGATTCCGGTGAAACCCTACGGCCGGTGAGCGCTTCCGATCTGCGATTCTAGGGTTCGCGCAGGTGAAAGCCGTTTGAATTTTCTCGTGTGCTTGTCGGTTTTGATTTTGTTTTTTTTTTTTCACAATTTTGATTTTTGATATTTCCTTTTTTATTTTTTAAAATTTTTGAAAATCAATTCGGTTTTTTCTATGTGAAACTGGAATTTCTTGAGGTTTTTGGTTTCGTATGTTGATTCATTTGGATCGGTGAAGTCCGATGGCGATTGCGGGGAAATTCAGTTGCAATCGCTGTCGAAGCAGTTTGTGGCATTTGAAGCCTGGTGGTTTTTCTGCTGAAATTTGATTTGAATTTTTTACATTTCTTGTGAAAATTTCTTCTTCATCTTCTTCTTTAAAGTATTAATCGATTGAAGAAGACTTGATTTTAAGTAAATGCTGCTCTCGACCTGTATCTAAAACCTTTCTGCAAGGAGAAGATTAATGGAAAACTGAGAAAAGATGAATAAATAAATAAATTTCGTTTTTTTTTCGTGCTTCTGCGATTCGGCTGTTTTTGCTCCGTATTTCTGTGTCGTGTCTTTCGTCTGATATTAAGCTATATTTCCTAATGGAATTTTGAGGATCGGTCAGAAACTGCATAAAAAATTGAAAGATTTTCTTTCCCTCGGAATTAAAGTCAAGTTTATTTGATCTGCTATATCGTTTAGTGTTGATTGCTTATCAGATTATGGCTTCAATTTGCTAATTTTGTTCTGTTGATGATGTGTTTCAGGTTTAGTTGTTACGCTTCAATGCCTCCAACGAAAAAAACTCGATTGAATAAGCGGTATTCAGGTATAAGTTCGTATTCTCCTGACAAAGATGTTGGGAACTCGAGCAAAAGCAGACACGAGCTGTAGTTTCAGTTTCTCCAGTTGAAGATGGCGGGAACAAAACCAGTCAACGGGTAATTCCAAGTTTACTTTTATATTTTTATCCTCATTGATTTACATGGTGACGTTAAAGGGGATGTTTTGATGATTGTCCTTTTTTTTTTTTTTTTTGGTGCTGTTTCTACTGTTTGTGTAGAAGAAAAAACTGTCAGATAAGTTGGGATCTCATGGAACGATGAAGAGCTTGAGCGTTTTTATGAAGCATATAGGAAGTATGGGAAAGACTGGAAGAAGGTATGCCATATCTTTTTTTTTTTTTTTTTTTTTGGTCCATTTTCATCTTTGCAAGTTTGGGTTGGTAAGCCCAAATTTTGGAGAATAATACTTGTTTTGATTTTTTTTTTTTTTTTTGTTGTTTTTTTTTGTTGTTGTTGTTAATTTAATAATCAATCGTCATTGTCCATCCTCTGCCCAGCTCTCCCACATGATGTGATTTCTCTCTATTATTGTATGTTTTATGAATCAATTTGGTGCCTAAATACATGTTTTCCTCCGTTGAACTATATATTCTTCAGTTGCTTTGGTTCTGTAGTTGCTGCTGCAGTGCGCACAGAAGTGGTTCAAATGGGTGGAGGGCCTTACAAGTAATGAGACCGAGTACGTTGTTTTCCATGGTGCTAGATAAATTGTTGTTTAAAATGTTAAAAAAAAAATGCAGCTAGTAGATACGGGTGTTCATTCTCTGATGTTACTTTTGTTTTTAGGCATACTTGTCATTGCCAGATGGGACAAGCTTCTGTAATTGGCCTTTGGTAGTCAAATGATGACGGATCATATAATGTTCTTGTGAGGTCCATGATACTTTAATTTCGCATGTGTTGCATACTTCATCTTTATTGCTGTATTGCTGTTAATCTAGTCTTGTTTCATATATGGAAAGTGTATATAAAAGGAAGAGTGCTTAGTTTCATTTTCTTGTCTACGTTGGTGTGGTTCTTTAACGACTGAGGTGGAAACAACTAGTTAGGTATAAATTCTATGGTTGAACTTAAAAAAAAATCTCATGGAAGATCCTTTTTTTTTTTTTTTCCGTGAGGGAATCATTGAAGATCTTTTTCAAACACTAATTTTCACAACTTTAAACGTACAGGAATCAAGTGATTAGTGAACATGAGAGCAATGATGCTTGCAGGAAGTTGCTCGGGAAACCTCAGAAACGTAAGCGTGGCAGGGATCAAATTAGCAACCTCAAAAGATGTTTTTCAGAGTCTTATTCACATTCCGCTGATGGATGCCTTGTCATTACTAAAAAGGAAACGCTCTGATGGTAAGAGGATCTGCCTTTTTCATTTAGCTATCAAGGACAATTCGCCTTATTATTGTGACCAATTTTAAGTTACTCTTTGTACTATGAGTTGTGATCTTTTCCCTAAAAACAAGCCAAAAAATAAATGAGGTTGGTTTACTTAGAAATGTAAAGAATGTACAAAATAAGGAAGAAACCTTAAGAGAGAGGGAAAATAAAGAAAAGAAAAAAGAATTGAAATATATTTGTCTTGCTGGATTCTAATACAAGAGACTTGGGAACTTTTTTCTTATGTTGGAATTAAAGAATTGTAAAGAGAATTAGTGCACAAATTCGTGAAAAAATATATTTTGTCTGGTTGAATTCTAATATAATGGACTTTCAACTTCTTTGTTATGTGGGAACTATTAAGTGAAGTGAGACAACTATGAAAATACGCAACCTTTTAATAGACAGGACAAAACAAAACTAAGATGAGTGAATGGGCATCTTAACTTCAAGTAAGTAGAAGATGATGAACATGATGGATCTAGAATGTCTTTTACTAGCACAGGGTCTTTGGATGGCAATGGAATGGGGTGTCTCAAACTGATTTTAAAAGTTGTTTTTCTTTATGGTTCTCCTTTTGTTGCTTTTTCTTTGTTGGAATGACTTTAACCACTTTTCATGCATGGGTTATCAGATTAGCTGTTGTTGCTTCTCTTGCAGTGGTGGTTTCATATATCCCCTGAAAATTTGAGAAAACTAAGGACATACAATTTTTGAAAGTAGACATTTTTTCACCTCATGATTGTTTTTGAAGGAAAATCTCATTACAATGCAGTACTTGACTGATTACTATGCAAGTAGCTTTTTGTTGCACTGTTGTTATTTTATTTTTCTTTGGCTGTTGGTTATGTGCGTACTGGCATGGACACTCTAACCTGGATATCTGCTCTCAAAACTCAACTTAGCTGAATGCTAATTTCTCAAGTAGTTTTGTTCTACTAACAAAATGATTCACCATCTGATACTAAAGTTATGCTGTTGTTCCTCAAAATCAGGTGGTCAGCCTCGTGCAGTTGGGAAGAGGACACCACGCTTCCCTGTTTCATATTTACATAAGAAGGATAATGGGGGAAATTATGTTTCACCAATTAAGAGGAACCGAAAGTCGGATAATGATAATGAAGACGAAGTTGCACATGTGGCAGCACTGGCGTTAACTGAGGCTGCACAAAGAGTAGGTTCTCCTCAAGTTTCCACACCATACAAAAGACAAGAAAATGTGAGCTCCTCTCCTGCTCAAAGCTGGGAAAGATTAGCAATGGTTTGCAATAAGTTTATTATTTTCTGCCACTGTCTTTGTTACTAATGATTTGACTTTTTTCTTATTTATGCAATACAGCACCTACAATCTGAGATAGGTCATGCCAGGCACCGTGATGCTTCTGTGGATGAAGACTGGTTAGAAGGTAGTGTTGGAAGCAGGGGAGCTGAAAATGGAGATTATGCAAAAGATACTAGCTCGTTGATGGATATGGAAGGTGTTGGTACAGTTGAGGTCCATAAGAAGGGGAAGAAGTTTTACAGAAAGAAAGAAAAAGTTGAAGACGATGATGGTGGAGAAGCATGTAGTGGGACAGAAGAAGGGGTTAATGTCAACAGTCTGAAAGGAAAAGTTGACATTGAAGTTTCAAATGCAAAAGCCGAGCAAGTTTCTTCACAAGGTCAACGGAAGAGAGAAGAGAAGAAAACTATTCTTTGGAGGTGCCCCTTTTTAACTTTCCATTTTTCACATTAACACAAGTTTATGAGTTTTTTGTTCTAAATCTAGAAGATTTTTTGCTTCCAAAATTTACTAAATAACCTATCCACAGAAAGAGGGGAAAAATAAGCTTAAACTATAAATTAAACAAAATAAAAATAAAAAGATTGGGAAAACAAGGAGCTTCAACAAATATGTATCTTAGGAAATATAGTACCTCTTCATAATTTCAGAATATGGATAATAAATCGAGAGATACATACATACAAATTCATATGTATGTATGTGTTATATAGTGCACACTGCTCACGTGCACACACATTCAATACATGGTGAAAATTTTTTACCTTTACCACCATGATCTATTGCCATATTTTGCAGCTACTGG